>VZTN01036923.1:2821-15197 GCA_013400515.1 Erpornis zantholeuca
TATATATAAGATTTAGTAATAATAGAAATATTTTTAAATGTAATTACATACATAGTTATTTTATCTGTAACAAATCAAAGTTAGGGGAGGGAAAGGGGCTTAAATTTTGTTCTGATATTAAGTAAATTCACCATTGCCTTTCTGAAGTTAAACCCTCTAGGTAGAACAAGGTAAGTCTATTTTTTGTGGCAAATAACTCTTGCTGGTGTTCATTTAAGCTATTTACTGTTATTCCTGGATTTGAAAGCATCTCTACAACTTTTTAAGTAAAAAATTAGTCTGGGGAATAATGAAACCAACAGAAAATTGAGTAAACCGGTTTCACATTGTTGTTTAAGTGCTTATCTCATAAAAGGACTACAAGGGGTAGCAGTTAGTTGACTTGTCTGTAAGTGATATTTAGTCTTGCCTACACTGGTGTTTTGATAGTATATAGTATTCCTATAATATAGTAGGAAATCTGAAGAGATGCATGAAGGTTCTTTATTTTTGTGGATGATGTGAAATGAGCTGAAGGTACTTCTGTGCAAGTCGTAGGTGATCCATGTTGGAACTGCAGCTTTCATTACAGTTAACTATGATTTGTTACAGTTAACTATGACACTAACATATTAAGAGTCTCAACAGAGGCAAGGAGTCACTAATTTAAATGGTAATAACAAATTCTGATCTTTTCATAAACAAAAGTGGCTTTACTCTAATGTTAACTGTTGTGAGGCTGCAGGATGTTTTTTGGTATCAGAGTACGTAATCCTGTAATTCTCATAAACGTTACATTTGCCTGAGTAAAACTGGAAGAAGAGGGGGAAGTAAGCCTTCATTAAGTATTTAGCTTAATATTTTGAAGAAAAGGGTGTATCTTTAAATTGTCCATTATGTATAGTCATCTTTTCTGTATAGGACCAGCTCTTCCTTGTACTTTAGAAGCTTTGGTCTTTAGGTATGCACTGTATTACATATCCCAAAATATTTATAATGGTATGATAGTATTCTATCTGATATCTCAGGAATTTTTATAGATACATATCTATATCTTTCCATTAATGGTTTTCAACTTCAATAGACAACCCTAATTTTCCAAAAAACATCCTTATTCTCTTTGGAGTTGCCCATTTTTCTGAAGATGTGAGTTCCATAAAGGGAGTACTATTGTTAAGCTAATTTGTATTCCAATATTCCATTTCCTGAACAAGCTAGCTGGAATAATATTGGTTGAATTATTGAACTTATTGGCACAGCTCTAGCTTTAACTGTATTTCCAAACGTTCCATGACCTCACTGTTTGTTCTCATGCATGTTAACATTTAAAACTGTGTTCTGATGGTCTAACTCATTTATATTACATTCTGTACTGGATATTATGTGCGTGTGTTTTTAACACTAGTATTGGAAAAAGTGTTTTTGTTGTACCTAAGAAAACAAGGCTCTGGATTTTTCTGGCTTTTAAAGTCACATAATTAGGATGTAGTGGTAAATATATATTGTCTCTATTTGTAAATTTTTGTGCATGTTACATATACTTTTTTCCTACAGACATTGATGATGCTCAAATTCTTCCACGTCCGCCTCGAGTCAGACATTTTTCTCAGAGTGAAGATGCTCCAAGTGAAGTTTTTGGTGCATTACATGAAGAACAGCCACTACCACGAAGCAGCAGCACCTCTGACATCCTGGAACCATTTGCAGTTGAACGAGCCAAAGGTGCAGTTCCTGTCATTGACAGTTCATCCCATCACGCTCCAAGCTTACAGAGTTCCAATGAGACCTCTTCAATGCATAGATCCACTGAAAGCCATATCACTGATACAAATAGCAGAGAGTCCTCCTTGGAAGTTGGGGATAGTATTTATGACCATCTTTGTCATTTAATAGGGCCGGTAGAATTTGCAAACACTGCCTTTGAACAAAGCCAATATGTTGACCTTGAAGGTGAAGATGATCTCCTTTCCTCTCTGAGAGAATATCTTATTAAAGAAAAAGAAGAACATTGCGGTAACGTTGAGATAGATACATGTGAGGCTTCTGCTCATGAAGTTGATACATCAGTAAGTAGGAATGATAGATTACCACTGGATGGATTAGAAAATAGAGATCAGACTGGTCAATGCACAACTAGCATCACTGTTACAGAAAGAGCCAATAACACAGAGCTGCAGCTAGAACAAAACCCAAGTGGCTTCATAAGTAATATTGCACCTACTCAAGTAGACTTTTTTACAAGAAATCAAGTGCTCAATAAAGCCAGACAGTTAGATATTGATAAACAGTATGAAAGCATGTTTGATCATGGGCCAAGTAGTCCTAGCAGCAAAGAAGGGAAGAGATACCTGTACAGGCAAGCAGCCACTGAAGCTGATGTAGATTTAGTAGTGGAAGCAGCAGTAGCTGAAAAGCATAAAAGTGCTCAGTTTAATGAAAAAGTGACCAACTCACGTATTGTCCACGCAAAGAAAATTCTTCCTAAAGCACAAGTTGATCCTCAAATGCCTCACATCATAGGCACAAGCAAACTGGCACCAACTAAAAGAAGTATATCTGAAACTGTAACTCATAGGGCCAAAATCATGAAAATCACAACTAAAAAAAGAAACAGCGTTCATGTTACTTTTAGGCCATCTACAGAATCGGTTCAATTTTACAATCCTCTTGAGAACAAAGAGGCTGCTTGGAAAGCAAGACTTCGTAAACTTGGTGGCTTCAGTAGTAGTAGTAGTGGTAGCAGCAACAACAGTACCAGTTCAAGCACTAGCTCATCAGCTGCCACAGAGCTGGTTAGACCTGGAATATATAGACATCTAGATGCAGTCAATGCTGCTTCGGCTGGCAGCAAGCAAGTTAAAGAACCTACAGAAACTCAAGCAGCTGTGTTGCAGAAAGAAGGTTTTGCAGTTAGTCAGTTCCAGTATCGTAGTGCCTTTAGAGCATCAGGTCAGGAGTCGGCACAACAGCAGGGCTCCCTGGGTGGTGTTTATAAAACTGTTGTACATGCTCTTTCGAAGCCGAAGGCAAATGTTTCCCCACAGAGGCAGAACAGAATGCCAGCAGAGGCTCCACTGAGGGATCTGTACAGTCATGTAATGGGCTATTTTGGAAGGAAAGCTGCAGGTGAGCACTAACAGTGTGCAGAGCACAAAAGGAGAAAGGCAGCACCAGTTTGGCTTAATGCAACTGAAGCAAGCTCTGATAAGCAATCAAAAGGCTTTGGGATGATCACTGCTTTCCCTGTTTGGTTATGCATGCGCCTACAGCCAGCTGATTTTTCTCCCAGCATAAGTTACATTTACATACTTTAAATTACTAATTTTTCTTTTCAAGATATTTAGTTGAACCTCTTTGCTGCTGAAGATCATCGTGTTAGGGAAGAGGAAGAGACAGTAAATGACCTAATAAAGGATTAAGCCTTGAGACTTGAATTTCCATCTACCACGCAGAGCCTTCCTATTAAGCCTACTGAATGATTGGCATTGCATATTTTATCAGAATGTGGTATTCCATTTTTCAGTGTAGTTTTTTTTGTCAGAAGGACCTGGCTCCCAACCAACTAGGTTGAACTAATTGTATTTCTGGTTCATTTAGTGTGTTTTCTTCTTCCTCCTCTTCCTTTTTTTCCTCCTCCAAAATAAAAATAAAAACAAAAACAAAAACAAAAAAAGCCCCTCAAATTTACATTTGGAGGTCATTTTAGGTAGTTAAAAAAAAAAAGTCCAAAATACCAACCTACTATTACTGGAATGATTCCATTACAACAGTTCTCTGAGTATAATCATAAGGTTTGTTTAAGTCTTTTTCAAAACATGTCATAGGCCTTCCTATATTCATTCATCAAAATGGCTGTAGATACATCTTGGCAACATCTTCCATTGCTTTCTTTTTTCTTGGAATCATGGATGTTCATGAAGGCCTTGTCGTAGTCTTTCTCCTGCTTAACTATGAGACCTCTGTGGACTGATCATAAAAGAAGGCTACAACTCTAATATGCATTGTCTTAGTTCACATCACCTTAATTGAACAATGAATTAACTTTCAGCAGTAATGCAGGTTTTCTTCTTTTCCCATTGTTATGCTGGCATGATTAACAGAGGATTCTGCATTGCATCCTGCACCAAGATGTTAATGCCACCTGAGGGCAGTCTCTGTAAGCACAGCACCTGAGAGCGGTACTGTCATGGGTCTCACAAAAATGATTTGCTGCTCTTCAGAAACTAGACTTATGAAAAAGAGATATCTAGGAAGCACCAATTTTAGAAGTACCTCTTATTTAGAATCCAGCATTTAACAGAGCCTCGTTGTTAGAATAAACTACATTCGTCCCATGAGAGATGACACAGAGGGAAAAATTTGTATAAAGAGAACATGAACTGTAATAACCTGAAGACTTTAAAGGTGAATATCAAAAAGTCAGGTGTAACAGCCACAGCTAAATATGAACAGTATAGTTATATCAAAAATATAACACTAGTAAAGGAGTGAACTTCATTAATTGTTCATAATCATTGATCATCTAGAGTTCGAACTTTCATTCCATTTACTAGCATGTAATTTTATTATGTAACATTTTCTTTGCACTATTTATACTAACTGTATACAGTGCCACATTGCCATTTGTCAGTGGTATATATTACAAGCTAGTTTGCTTTTTCCACTACATTGCTTTTCATCAGGAATGCAATGAAGAAGGAGCCCGAAGTAATCACATAATTTTTTTAGAACTTGTTACTTACTTGTGATATGGAGGAAGAACATGTGCTTTATCCTTAAAGCAAGCATTAACAACTTCGAGTAGTGCTTACCTATAAGCTTCCTGCTCTTAAAGGTGGAATTGGAAATCAACTAACCCCTGCTTAGTGGGAAGAAGAAGCCATACTAATTCTGAAAGTAGAATCTGCTTTGAAAGAGGGACATTCTTAAAATGCATGTTTGGCAATTTTGATTTTTTAATTTCTGTTAATTAGCAGAGTTTTTCATTTGTTACATTTTGTTTTGAAAATGTCTTGATGCCTTCTTTACTATAAATGGTTGTTCATTTGCTTTTAGCTAATAGAGAGGACATGAGTCAAAAGCTGCACCCTATTGATAGTGATATTGGCAGTAGCAATACAAATGTTCCTGACCTCATGGATGAATTTATAGCTGAGAGGCTCCGCAGTGGTAATGCACCGGTAAGCCTTTAAACTTTCTATATTTCAATACTTAAGTCTCCATATACATGTGGACTTGTCAATGACATGATAAATCAGTTCACTAAAAAGTATTTCTCTGGCTTTTGTGAATCAGAATTAAGAATATTGCTTAATTATTCTTTGCCTTTAACCTCGATTCATGCCATTTTATATCATTTGTGTCTTCATATCTATTAAATCTTCATCATGGAAGCAATATAGAAGTTATTGTCTGATGAATAGTCCCATTGAATTAAACAGCTTTAATTGCACCTGCAAAGATATCGGTACATAGACACTTTCAGAATACTAGTTTAAATGTAAATTTGCGGTCCTCAGTGTGGTATGTAATTGAGTAACATGCTGTGGTACAGTACTGTTCTCTACAGGTGTAGTCAATGCAACAGACTACACAACTACTCAAATATATATTTTTTTCCCTTTATTCTTTAGTTAATTTCCAACTGTTGAGTAATTTCCTGTAAATAGTGCTCTGCTAATTGAACCAACTTTTCATATGCTTTCTTCTTACACTTTTCCAGAAGTGTCATGTTGTTTGGAATGGCATTCATAATAAGAAATTTTAATCAATTGTAGGTCAAGAATTTTTGGTTAATGTTGAATGCTTACAGAAGGAGACAACTGATTTGAAGAGAAAAGTGCTTATTAAGTAAGCTTATTAAGTAACAAAAGGGAAAATACTAAAGAAAAGTTTCAAATTAAGAACAGAATGGGTAACAATCTAAAGATAGTGTTTCAGAATTGTTTAGTGCTTTTTTCTTAAAAGTTTTTAAGGTCATTTAAAGACATGCTTCTATAGGTGATAATAAGGGGTAGAAGAAGATTCTTCAAAGTTATTTTCAAAAATTGTTTATTTATCATCACCTTTTATAAATGGCAAGAGAGGATCTACAGAGTTTGTCCATATGTATACTTTTTCTTCTCTTTTGTATTGAACTCATGTTTATGCAGCTTGATTGTTGGCACAAACTATTCTTCTTAATAAGCCTTGAGTTGCACAACAAAATGCTAACTTGTAGTCTATGAGAAAGGTTAACTTAGTCTGAAAATTAATGAAACAGAAATCATCACATCTGGCTCCAGAAGAGAGAAAGGGAGGGATTATTCTTTGGTTTGAGAATTGATACTTTCCTCAGGTAGCAGAAAAGAGCTGAGATAAGTTTGAGTGAATACTCTGAAACTACCACTGATTCTTTTAATTAGTGCATGACAATAGACATGCCTTAAAACAGTACCAACTTACTAAGATTAGTTTGGGGTTGCTGTAACTATTGAATGCTAAAACCATATCATGAAAGGTTTATTAGTCTGAGTTAAGCTCTAATTAGTAGTAGACTAGTAAAAGAATGCAGAACTGACTGGGCCTAGTGTAAAAGGAAGACATCTCATAATGCATACAAATTTCAAGCCATTTCATAAAATGGCTTTTCTACTTTGATATCTCTTCCCTTTCAAGCAAACAGTCCTATCTGTTTGCTTGAAAAAATACGCCTTAAAGAAAGATTTCAAATAGACCACCACTTTACTTGTACATGAGCAAATCTGCATGTCTTACTTCTGTTATAAGTGGTCTTTTGTGTTCCAAATCAGTCCTAAAGGTGTGTTTTAATCACAAGAAGATTATTGCATTAATTAGTACATTAATTTGCTCCTTCTATAAATTAAGTTTTTGATTATAGCATGGTAGCCTATAGGCTGGAAGGGACATTGCATCTGACACCAGGGTTAACAAGTTTTCTTTAGTTATTTAGATGAAATATCATTTTTAACTATTTTTCTCTCTCACATCTTGCCTACCATGTGGCCCATACTAGTCTGAATCCTTATCTCTTACGATGGATGTCCAAAAATACACTGTGCAAATAAAATTTGTATTTATGGAATTCTACAGTTGCATGGGTTCTTCATTTGGGGGTTTGGAAAGCGTTGGTATTTAGTATGATGGCAATTTCTGATTTAGGTACTTAAGAACTGTTTATTACATTCTGACTTCAGCAAATGTGGGATTGCTTTTTCCGTTTTATGTAAGTAAGCCATCCAAGATTGTAAGGTAATTTATATATCTTCAATCTTTAGAATGTGACAAGAAGAGGAAGCAGTCCTGGCAGCCTGGAAGTTCCTAAAGACCTACCTGATATATTGAACAAGCAGAACCAAATGCGTCCTGTAGATGACCCAGGTGTGCCTTCCGAGTGGACGTCACCTGCCAGCGCAGGCAGCAGTGACCTCATCAGCTCAGACAGCCATTCTGACTCCTTCAGCGCCTTCCAGTATGAGAGCCGCAAATTTGAAAGCAAGTATATTTGTCCAAAAGTAATAGCATTTTTGATTAATGTATTGCAAATTTCCTTTGTTTTGTTTGTTGTCTTATTTTTTGTTCCCCGGATAAAGTTGTATGCCAGAAGATTTCTGTAGAGAGAGATTATTTTGATTTTCCATTGAAATCATTAGCAAGTTAATGGAGCAAGAAGAGTTCTTATGAGAGGGTTATTGTTTTTTTAGCATACTGAGAAAAGGAGCACTGGAATGCTGCTATGCAAAGAGCAGAACATAATTGAACAGAAGTTAGAAAGCAATATTGTCTCCTCTGTGGCGTGTGTCCATGTGTTTTGCACAAAATATAGAAATTAAAGCTTATTTATTTTGGAAACTATTTTAATTCTTTTGAAAATACTTAGGTAAAACTTAAAAGAAGGGCTTCTGATATTTTTACAATGGTCTTTGTGTGTAGATTAATCAAGATATTAAGTGTATTATCATGGTAAAATTAGTAGGCTTTGTTAAAATTACTGTGCTTTATTTAATAACATAATGCTTTTCATTCATTTTATTTATCCATTCCCCCTCTTCTTTAGCAGAAGGGGTCGTTATGGTGCTAGGAATTATGACATCATGTATTATGTAAGAAAAATAATGTTTATATAGTAGAATTTTTAGAAGAAATTACAGTTTTTATGTACGTCTCCATTATGCAAATAAGTAATGGTATTTAAACCTACATTTCAGCCTGACATTTTTTTCATTAGTGTTGAAAATAACATTTTCTAGTGTACCATTTGCTGTAATATTTTTAGTTTGAAGTTAGTGCTTTTATAACAGGCTTGAATATTTCTTCCAGCTTGTAAATTTTACAAATAAATTCCTTAATCTATTATTCCATTATTTTTCTTTACTCAGATGTAGGTGCACTTATAGCAACTACAATAAGCAGGATACAGATATACAACAGGAATGTGTTCTGCATACATCAAGTCATGGGTTAATGACAGGAAAGAGAATATTCATATTAGTCAATACTTTCTGCTGTTGCATTTTATTTAGCTTTTGCAACAGTGGGCTAGTAGCATAGAAGATGCACATACAAGGTTTCTGTTTGGTTTGGAGATCCTGGGCCTCTGGGGTTTTTTCATATTAGTGGGATTTTTATATTGTAAGTTAATACAATGCTTTCCTCATACAGATTTCAGCTTTGGCACTGAGGCAGGGACGCCAGCTTCTACTGACATTGATGCAATTTCAGGACAGCAACAGAGTGCTGAGGAACAAGAAGTGGCCAGTCTAACTACGCTCCACATAGATTCAGAAACAAGTAGTCTCAATCAGCAACCATTGTCTGCTGAAGCTGCAACTATTACTGGTAAAGTAGATAAAAAAGTTAAAAAGTATTTCTTTCAGAAATTTTTCACCCATCCTGAAGAATGCAACTTCCAGCTTCTGCCAAGAATCTATATTCTATTTAAGATGATTCTTTTATTTCAATTATTTTTGATTGCTATTGAAAAATAGTATGTGAAATAATGTGAGTGGAAAACCTTTGTCTGACTTAGTTACCCGTGGTCCTAAATGTATTTTAAACCCTTCATGAGAAGATCTATACAATTACCAAGGAGAAACTCTTTACCACATAATGTATGCTAGATCTCTTATGAGTGTCCTTCTATTACTGGTAGTTAAATAGTTAATTTTCAGGAAATGTTTTTGCATTGCAAGGTTTTCACAGTGCTCATTCAAACCAGCATATCACACTGAAGTATCTTGGGATTTTTTTATATGCATCCATCGTAATATCTCTTTATATTGTCTGTTGGGTAACTGAGAGCTTTTAGTGTGCACAGTGTTAGTTGTTTGGCCATGTAACATCGCTTTCCATTTGTATAACTGAAAAGTGATGCAGTTAACAGAAATTGAAAGGGCTCCTGTCTGAAAGAGAGAATGCTTCTCGTGAGGATGATCTGAAAGAATCGTCTCTTGCAAGGTTTTGTACATGAGAAGTAAAGATGTCCATAGTCATTTTCTTACTCCTTGTTCCATAGCTGTTATGCACTACCATTCCTGTTACAACCCTAGTTGTAACAAGTTGCAACAAGTATCTGTATTTCTGTGAAAGCTTATACCTACATATTGTATCTTGTTCTCTTGTTAAAAATCAATCTCTGCATTTTCAGAGAAATGGAAAGACATCTTTGCTTCCTCTGCCATAATTTTCACTTTCTAAAAGTGCCCTTCCTCTGAAAGAGCCATGGTATTAGCTTTCATGGACATTGTTGTTCAGCTTGTTCAACAATGTTCAGCTTGACTTGTGTTCTCTTCATTTTTCTCTTTGCCGTGTGCTTGTTGAAAGTCCTTGCTGTAGATCTGTTCTTTTTCTGTTTGTTTGTATGTTTTTATATGTTAATGACTTCATTACTGTTTGGTATTTTTGTCCAAGTTTGCACTATAATTGAATTGATAAGATTGCAATTAGTGACTGAGTTGTCCATTGAGAGATTCTGTGGTTATCTCTTCTTGCTTGGACCATTGTTTTAGAGAGGCAGCTCTTGTGTGTCACATGCATTTAGGTGGGTTTCCTGAGGAAGCAATACTTGTGCAATTGTATTGTCTGTCTCTGACTGTTCCACACCCCAACAGTATTGGAGCGCCTATTGTCTAATTTTTGCTAAATTGACATATAAGAAAACCAAAGGATGTTATTTTCTTTGCTGTTTTATGAAAGATAGGCAGCAATCTAGTGAAAATTGCTTGTATGCAGACTCCCATGATAGAAGCTGCAATGTGAATTTCACTATATTAAATGCTGGCAAATCAATGCAGAAACTCAACCTCAAAACACACTCATAATAAACAAGTTTTCAGTGGTTCTGCTGATCAGAAAACTACTCTGTCTAAATCCGAATGGTTTTGGAAGGCAAATTTCTTTTTGGTATATGGGCGTTACTTCATATTCTAAGTAAATAATAAAGTTGAATATTGGCTGCTGTTTACTAGTCCTAGAACAAGTTGTACCCACGGGAGTCTGAGTCAAAGTCAGATGCACATATGCTGGAGTATCTTTTAATGACAGACTCCTGTTGTTCTGCAAATTTTCCATGATTTTTTCTGTTCATTCTCTTCTGTCATATGAATATCTTTTTCCCTCCTTCCTCTGCTCCCTGCCATCCCTGCCTGCTCTTTCTTTCCATCTCATTCAATTTCATCCCCTCTCCATCCGACTCTCCCTCACTTTCTCTCTTCCCTATCACTTTCTTGGTCCTTCTTTTGAACTACTTTCGTCTGTCCCCAAATAATGAGCATAATGGAAATGAAGTAAGAAAGTACTTCTTTGAACATCTTTTAAGGGCGTATTTTACATTATCTTTATAATGTAAAATACACCCTTATTATCTTTATAAGTGTGGAAAACTAGTGGTCAGTAGCAAGAGAGGATCATTCCTGTCGTGTAAAACAATAGTCTGTTTGTGAAGAGTGTCCCTCTCTCCTGAATAGAGATGTTGATTTAAATTGATAATAAAAGCTTCATTGTCTTAGTCATTTAAAGGAGATAGATACCTTTGCAGTTTAACAATGTAATAAAAGATTGTTTACTGCCATATCTGTTCTGATAACACTGATAACATTTTCTGTCAAGTTCTTTAAACAATTGTTCTCTTTAGAAGAAAGAACACTTCTCTCAAATGAGAAGTGTTCTTCAATTATTCTCACAGTAATTTCGGAGAATTACTATTTTAAAATACTCACTTTTCAGTTCCTGTCTCTAAAGTTCACTTTGTCACTAATACTGAACTTCACACATAGTATTTTTGTGTCCTTGTTATATTTATCTAAGAATTGAAATTAATGGGAATTCTTCCATTTTAACATGTGCTGATGTGTAGAAAAGTCTGTGGTGAATATTTGTTCTCTTTTTGTCTGCCATGTGACTGTTCTGGCTAAACTCAGCTATTTACAAGGATCTTTATACAAATTCAGGATGTGAAACAAGATAGTAAAATACAAGTACTTAGTCCCTCTCCACAGATCACTCAGTGACATGAGTCACTCAGTGACAGAGACAACATGATTGCCTAGAAAGGTTCCTCAGAGATGATCACAGAAATTGTGATCTACAGAATTGTAGCACTGCCATTCAGACACTTGTGATTTCCTGTTTTAGAGGAAATAATACTCCTCTAACTATTCAGAACTTTCCCATCATATGGATTTTCTAAGTTTAATCAGTAGATAAACATCAAAGATTATCACTTACTGGTTTGAGCTTTTATTTATAAACTAACTTGCATGCATCTATAATCCTGGAAATGCATTTGTTCCAGGAAAATTTTCGCTTAAATATTTTGCTGGAGAGAAATTTACGTGAGGGAATGTGACGAGAAATTTGGCTGTTTCAAAACATTGAATATATTGCAAAACAAATGCATTTAGAATTATTTGGACCTAAAACAGAGGTCTGCTAGTCCTGTCTGATTTTTATGTTCATCTTTCCGCTTTTCTGCATGTACTTTGTTTTCTTTTAGAACACCATTCACAGGGAGATCTGCTTACTGTTGTATATCTTTTCTTGGCCCAATTTACATAAAAGCAGCTCAGTTTTCTGGTAATGCCGTTCTTAGGCAACATTTCAATAGCTCAAGAAATAGAAAAGGCTTTTAAGATAACTGTTAAAAATTGCATTTGCAGGCTCTGAAAGTGCTTCTCCAATCCAATCTGCTCTTGGATCCCGATCACAGACACCCTCTCCTGCCACTCTTCATGCAGATCATATTGAGCAGAAGGATCTGCAGCTGGATGAGAAGCTCCACCACTCTGTTTTACAGACGCCAGATGACCTAGGCAATATCTGGAATAGAAAATACAAACCTTTTCTTTCTTTCTTTCTTTCTTTCTTTCTTTCTTTCTTTCTTTCTTTCTTTCTTTCTTTC
>VZTN01036925.1:7934-31878 GCA_013400515.1 Erpornis zantholeuca
ACCGGCGACATGGTGAGGGCGGGGATGGGGGGACCGGAGCCGGCCATAGGGGGCCCGGCCCGGTGGCGGCCCGGCCCCGCTGAACACCGCTGTGTCCCCGCAGGAGCTGGAGGCGATGAGCAGATACACGAGCCCGGTGAACCCGGCCGTGTTCCCGCACCTCACCGTGGTGCTGCTGGCCATCGGCATGTTCTTCACCGCCTGGTTCTTCGTGTATCCCCGCGGCTGAGCGGGCGGGGGGTGCCGGCCCCTCGCTGTGCCCGGATTATCGCTCTAATTGCCGGGGGTAGGGGAGCGGGTGGGGGTCCCCCTCGCCCTCCTGGACCTCTGTTATGGCCTTAACCCCCGAGCTGGCAGCTACGAGGTGACATCCACCAAGTACACCCGCGACATCTACAAGGAGCTGCTGATCTCGCTGGTGGCCTCGCTCTTCATGGGCTTCGGCGTCCTTTTCCTGCTGCTCTGGGTCGGGATCTACGTCTGAACCCCCCCGGGGGCAGCTGGATGGGGGAGTCGGGGAAGCTCTTTTTATATTCCTTTTATATTTCAACGAGAAAACGCCTGTAGGAGGTGTGGTGTGCGACAGGCAGCGACCCACAGGTGAATAAAAGTGGCTGTGTGACACACTTGCCTGGGGACTCTTGGTTCGTGATTTTGTTTGTTTGTTTTCCCCACCTGTTTTTTCCAAATGGCTTGGATGGAATTGTGGGAAGGAATTATTAGAGTTATTCTAAGGCTGGAAAAGCCCTCTAGGATCATTTCCCCAGCACTGCCAAGGCCGCCACCAACCCATGTCCCCACATCCACACGGATTTTAAATCCCTCCAGGGATGGGGACTCCACAACTGGAGCCTCTTCGAGTGCTCTAAAACCCTTTTCCATGAAGAAATTTTTCTTAATGCCCAACCTAAACCTGCCCTGGTGCTGCTTGAGGCTCTTCCCTCCTGTCCTGTCACTTGTTCCCTGCGAGAAGAGGGATCCTACCTGGCTGCACCCTCCTCTCACGGAGCTGTGGAGAGCGAAAAGCTCCCCCTGAGCCTCTTTTCTCTATGCTGCCACAAGATCCAGGTTCCCCGGGGATGTTCCCGGGGTTATCCCAGATTTCTGTGCTGTGTGCGCTCACGGGTGCTGCAGTGCCACCTCGTGTCCTGGCGCAGCAAACTAAATCCTCAAATCTGCTTTTAATTCCTCAGCCTGCTCTGCCATCGCATTCCCTCGCCCTTTTTTTGCTGCCTGTTTTCATCCCAAACCAGGAGTTTTGTGGTGCTGGATGTGCCCCTTCGTTAATTCCTGAATTACCTGCCTGGCCTAGAAACGAGGAATTGGTTTATGGGTCTTTAAGAGGCAGATTGGAATTTTAGCCCAGCTTTCAAAGAGCTCCGGTTCCAAATCACAAATTCGAGCCCCAGTTCCCTATTTGGGAAGGAAGATTTCCTTCTGTGGACTTTTGGGTCCCTCTGGATCTGAGCCTGTCTTCTGATGTGTGAGCAATGGTAGAGGCAGGTTTTCCTTTTCCTTTCTTCTCTTTTGTCCTCTTCCTTTCTCCTTTTTTTCTTCTTCCTCCTTTCTCTGTCCTTCCTGCTTTCTTTATCCTTTCCCCCCTGTCCACTGAAGCTTTCTTTTCCCTTTTTATTTTCCTCATTTTTCTCCTCCTTCATTTTCCCTTCTCAATTTCTTCCCCCTTCTTCCTTTCTTTTTCCTCCTTCCTTTCTCCTTTTTATCCCCATTCCAAAGAACCATGACTGGGCATATCCAGAAACTTCCACTGACCAAAGACCAGGAATTTTCTCCATCCCATGGGCAGTTTTACAGCCACTCACCTGAGTTATTCCATAGGAAGGGAGGAAAACACCAGGAGCCATCCTTGGATACAAAGCAGTATTTATATATTTTATTCATATGGGCACATTTACCTCCAGCATAAAACAAAGTCTAAATAAGCAAAACAAAATTAAACGAAACAAACAAACAAAAAAAAAAATCCGGGGAATCTGGAGACTCAGCCCTCAAATTCAGCAAAATATAAATATAAATCAGGAAGAAAAGAGGGAAACCACGCTTGTTCCCCAAAAATAAAAACCAGGAATCAATAACAACCTGCTACAAATGCAACTCTACAAACTGGCTGGCAAAATACAGTGATTAAAGCTGTGGCAGCAATATTTAAACCAACAAAATTAGTGCTTTACGTGGTGGTTTTTTCCTTAATTCTTCCAGTGGTGCCATAGTCTCTATTTACAGGCTTTAAGCTCCAACAGTAGGACAGAAGAGTTGGGAATTTGCTTTTGAAACAACTCCCCAACAGCCTTGTCTTCCACCCTTTTGTCTTCCTTGGTGCCAGGAATGTCTCTTTGCCGCTGGATAGGGAGGGATTTCCCCAGGCTGCAGAGCTGGGCTCAGAATTCCCTCCGTGCCACGCAGGGAAAGGCCTGATTGTGAACTCTCTTGGTTCTCACTGGGGACAGGGAAGGGGCAGAGATGTGTTTTGGGGGGGAGGGAATCCATGCCCACAGCTCTTCCCACAGGCCTGGAAGTGATTCCACAACTCCTCTGTTGTATAATCTCAAGCCCTTTTGGAGCTCATTGCTGCCTCGCTGGGAAGCAGCCCATGGGTGAGTTCATCCTGGAATCCTGGAATGGTTTGGGTGGGAAGGGACCTTAAAGCCCATCCAGTGCCACCCCCTGCCCTAGGCAGGGACACCTCCCACTAATCCAGGCAGCTCCAAACCCATCCAAGCCTGTCCTGGAACACTTCCAGGGATGGAGCATCCAAAACTTCTCTTTAAGACTTTAAGACATAAGGTACTATTGACACTAAAAACTTCCTGCTGGATCCCTGTCCTCTCCTGATCCCAGGGATTGCTGCCAGCCCTGTGTGAGCAAGGCTGGCCTGGGCACCCCAGGAATTGCCACATCCCATTTAAACCGCCCGAGGCAGTTTCTGAGGCAGCATTTGGGAATGTAGGTGGGAAAATGCTGTTCCCTGGGGCTGTTCCCTAAGGAAAAAGGCACTGGAGATGTTCCCAAGCCCCCAGGCACTTGGTTTGTCAGGGATCTGCCTGAATCCCATGGCTGAGCATGGAGAGATCCCAGCTCCTCCTGGGCCACCACTGATTGATCCCTTCCCTCGGGAGTGGGGTGGGATGCACTGGGGGGTCTTGGCTGAGGGGGTGATTGCGGCCTTTGCCCCCCCAACATTCCCTGTTTCCTCTTCCAGGGGCTTTTATCCCAGCCTGGCATCGCTCACCTGAGGGAGGACATGCCAGCCTGGGCCACTGATTGCCGAGGGGACAATAAACCTGCCAGGGAAGCCACTTCCCAGTTTGAAACCAGGAAAAACCACGCAGGGCAGGTGGAGGGAAGGGTGCTGAGCTACATCCAGGTGCTTCCTTCCCAATTTCAGGGAGAAACAGAGAATCCTGCTGAGCACGGAGCCCCCCGCTTGTGCACAGGTATTCCCAAGCCTTGGAGCGTCCTGTTGTCCTGCTGAGCTCCCCGAAATTGGGTTTCCCAGCTGCTGGGCTGCTTAGAATTCCCTGCTCGCCCACTATTCCCTGCTTCCCAGGATTCAGTGGATTTTAGGAACTATAATTCGGTGCTTGCTGCTTCCAGGCCTTCCCTACAAACGGTTTGTGGGGCCAGATGCCAAATGCAAGTGACATCGCCAGGAATTTTAGGGATTTGCTGGATTTGCTTTGCTGGGATAAGCTCAGGAAGTGGATGACAGGAGATCAAACCAGACTGGCCCAGGAGCCATCGCTTTACCCGGATGAAATCCACCTTTGTTTTTCCGCAGCAGCTTTAGGGCGTCCCTGGGATCAGCACTTGGCATTCCCCCCTCACTGCTTCCTCGGGGAAATCCAGCTTGGAATAACCTGGAGGTGGCTGAGCCTCCAGGAACGCAGACAGCTCCTTTGTAGTGGGATGGGGAGGAGGAAGCACAGGGAGCCACTTGGACTTCCCACGGGACACACGTGGCTCAATGGGGCCGGAAGGAAATTCCCGTTCTTTTACGGCTTAAACCCCACAAGAATTCAGTAGTTTAGCAAGTTAAGGACTTGTAACAGTAAAATATCCCAAATCCCCCCCAGCACAACTCGGCGAGGGCAGGGACAGCCTGTGGGTGCTGCCATCCCAGCTTCTGGGAGAACAGCAGCCCTCTCCCGAGGCAGAGATCCCCCCTGGACACAGATATTCCCAGGGACTGGAATGCTCCGCAGGGCGCTCTGGGCTTTGCCAGGGCTGCACATCTGGGCAGAGGTTGGCGCCGGCTCCAGAGCTGACCAGGCAGCTCCGCAGGCGCCGCTTCCAGGCGGATCAAAAGGGATCCCAACTTAATGTGGGTGAGTCCCGGTCATTTGTCACCCCTGGCTTTGGGGACAAGAGTCCCCAGGCACGGTGTGGCCTCAGCAGCAGCTCCAGTGGGGGTTTTATCCATCCACACCTGGATATCCCACGTGGATATGGGATTTAAGAGCACAAAAGAGAGCGGGGATGACGTCGAAGCTGCTCCTTCTCCAGTTGTTCCCAGAGGAACGTGTCTGTTGGCAGGTCCGGGAGTCTCTGGGAAGTGTGTGGGAAGTGGCCCTGGGCCAAGCAGAAGGAACAGCAACTCCAGTGTACGACTTCCAGTAGGTCCAGGCACAGCCTTCCTTTCCAGGCCAAACTCCAGCATTTGCCTCTCGGAAAGGGCTCCAGTGTTGAAGCAATTCCAGTGTTGTGAAGAACTGAGGTGGGACACCTGGGAGCACCGGGATGGGGCTCCCGTCCATGGAAGGAACATCCCTCTGGGATGTGGCGGAGCCGCCCGCGCTCAGTCCAGTGCGCTGCTTCCAAATCCAGTGTTGGAAGGGGAGGGGGGAGTGCTGGAGGACACAGACATCCCCAGAAAGGGAAGGAGAGGGATGTGGGATGCTGGGAATCATTGTGAGGTCCCCCCAGGAGCCACCACAGGTCCTGTGTGTGCTGAGCTTCAGCGCCTCCAGCCACCAGCATTCCAGCTCCGGAGCCGCCGCAGGACACGGGGATGAGGTGGGGCTGGGGGCCGGCGGAGCAGGGAATTTGGGAGGCTCCCAGTGGCACCAGTCCCCCTCCTGTCTCCAAGCAGAGGGCACTGGTGCTGCTGGGACTCACTCACAGAGCCAGTAGAACTGGAAGTAATAGTCAGTGAAGAGGTGTCCCAGCTGCTCTGGGGGAGTGCTGCAGTCAGCTTGGCCCTGGGAACGGGAAAAGCGGCTTAGAGAGGGCTGAGGCTCCATGGATAGAATTCTGCCTGGGAATTCTATGGGAATTTGGGCTGGGGCAGGGAAAATCATCCTCCCGCCACCCACAGGACTGTGGGAAGCTCTCGGCGCCACATGACTGCTGAACTTGCCTTTCCCACATTTCAGAAATCCCACATTTTTCCCTCCTGCCACGGGGCCCTGGAGGAGCTGTGGGAACTCACCGGCTGTGCCACGCGGAAGTGGTAGGAAAACTCCCGGAATGACAGCATCACCAGAGGCCAGCGGTGCGTGGTGTCCTGGGAAAGCAAGGGGGAGGGCCGGGATGAGCTCAGGGATGAGCTTGGGCAATGTTCTCCAGGCCTGGATTTGTGAGGAAATCCACGGCCTCGCACTGTTGAGTGACCCGTGGATATTTCCCAGAGCACAAGCAGGATGAGGAAGGGCTCTGGGAGCTGGGAAAGGAGCTCAGCCTGGAGAAAAGGAGGCTCAGGGGGGACCTTGTGGCTCTGCACAACTCCCTGACAGGAGGGCGCAGCCAGAGGGGGATCAGACTCTGCTCCAGGGGATGTTTAAGTTGGACACTGGGGAAAATTCCTTCATGGAATATGTTAAGAGATGCCCAGGACAGCAGAGGAGTCCCCATTCCTATAGGGATTTCAAACCCGTGTGGATGTGGCACATGGGGATGTGGTGGCCTTGGCAGTGCTGGAGGCAGGGTTGGACTTTTCCAACCTCAACTATTCCATGTGGATTTTATGAGCTGTCCTCTCCTCCCTACCTGTGCATCCATGGAGCCAGAGGAGCTGTTCCCGCTCGCGGCATCCTGGCAGGGATCGCTGGAGACGAGGCCACAAAGGGAGACGGACACAGCGGAGGAGGAGCTGGGAAAAGGGGACACCATGAGAGCCTGGAAGGGGGAACCTCTGTCCCTCTCCCATGGAGACACCGTGGCCACATGTCCAGGGGCTCCCAAAGGACATGATCCATGATCCATGGGCACTCACTTCATCTCCAGGGTCAGGTTGGTGTTCACAGCCGTCTGCTGGCTCACAGGGATGCGGTAGCTGAAATTCCCAGTCCTGGGAACACAGAGAGAGCATAAGATGTCACCAGGCTGTGGGAAGGCCAGGACAGGACACAAAATCCCCAGCAGGCTGGGGATTCACAGGGGAGAACTTCCAAAATAACCCAAGGACGAGCCCACCACCAAACCCAACCCCTGAGGGAAAGCTGGGAGCACCAGCTCCTCTTCCCACAGGGCAGCATGAGGTGAAAACACCCAAGAAAATCTTGGGAAAACTCCCAGATTTTCCTACTTTGCTGCTCCCCCAGTGCTGCTGCCAACCCAAGTGGCACCACGGTGCCACCAGCCAGCCCTTCCCGCTCACCCGCAGGCGTCGGCAGCGGCGCAGTACTGGGAGTGGATGGCCAGGTTGATCTCCAGGATCCGGATGGATTGCAGCACCGGGCTCGGCCCTGCCGGGGAAGGAGAACGGGATGTTTAGGAACAGCAGGGGGCGGAAAAATCCCGAGGGACTCGGCTGGAAGGGAAAGAAGGAGGGATGTACCGTCCGTGCCGGGCTGCTCCGTGCGGGGCCGCTCGCTCACCGGCTGCCGGAGGCTGCGCTGCTGCCGGGAGCTGCTGCGGGAGAGCGAGAGGTTGGAGATGTACTTGGATTTGCCCTGGATGTGGGAGAAGGGGGAGGAGGGGCTGGCATTGGGGCTGCCGAAGCTCTGAGACCTGTCAGGAGTCTTTGGCCACTTGGCGTAGGAGGCGGATTTGCCGGCGATGCCCCTGGATTTGGCTTTGATATTTGTCGCTGGCAGGAGGGAGGGCTGGCTTTGGTCTGCGGAGAAACGGGAGAGGAGGTTGTGCTGAGAGGCAGGGAGAGGCTGGGAGCTGCGGGATGGCCCTGTCACCTCCTGATGCTCCCCAGGCTGCCCAGAGAAGCTGTGGCTGCCTCATCCCTGGAAACATTCCAGGCCAGGCTGGATGGAGCTTGGAGCAGCCTGGGATAGCAGAAAGTGTCCCTGCCCAGGAACTGGATGGGCTTTAAAGTCCTTGTCAACCCAAACCATTCTGGGATTCTGTGCTTCCACTCCCCCTGTGCCTGACAATGGAATGAGGAGGGAATGAGGTCACCCCTCAAGGCAGAGCTGCTCAGGTGAGCTGAGCCTGGTGTAGCTTCCCAAGACTTGTGGGAAGCTCCAAATCCTTTCCAGCCCCCATGTTCCCCTGGCAACAGGATCCAAACAGTGCCCCACAGGCAGAGAAGGATATAAAGGATACACACAAGGATAAGGATAGAAAGGGTATCAGCTACTAGAGAGCTCTACAGGAGTGGGGTGAGGATGAGGAAGGATCTGGAGGGGAGAGGGAGCTGGAATTGTTCATCCTGGGTAAGAGGAGACTGAGGAGACCTTGTCACAAGGAGCAGGGCAGGGGACACAAGGTGACACAAACCTTGGAGATGTCCTGGCATTTCTGGGAACCTGGGCTGGCCCTCACCTGTCCGGTTGGTGGCATGGGCAGGGCTGGTCTCCGAGGGGACAAGGGAGGAGACATCAGTGGGAGCAGCGGAGCAGCACATGGAAAAACAGGGAGGGCTGAAACAAGCCAGCACACCACGACCGGGAATGCCGAGGGCTGCTCCGTGTGCGTCCTCCGGGACTGCAGAGACACGGGGAAGAAGTCAAGGGATGGAAGGGGAGCGGCACCTGCTGTCCCATAGCCCTTCCATGAAACTGGAGCCATCCCAAGCCATCACCCACCGTGCTGCGGGGGGGTCCTGCCGCCAGCTCCGTCGGACGCGGCCGTGGATCGCACCGTCTGCGTCTTGTCGATGTTCTGGCTCGACCTGGAACACAGGAAAAGATGCTGGAATGTCCTGGATGGGGACAACGGGGAAGCTCAGAGGTGGGGAGAGAAGTGGCTGCAGCAGGAGGATGGGAAGAGGGACACGGAGCAAAGGGAAAGCTGGAGGAGAACAGAGTGGAGGTGATGCCAGGATGATTTTTTGCTTATTCTTTTGTACCCCTCTCACACACTCTTTTACAGTTTGATGTGTTCTCAGTGCTTTTAGCCCCACACTTGTAACTCCCCAAGGCTGAGAACTCAGCTCAGCCCCATGGCACTGTTAAACCAGGAGAGCAAACATCCTGGGAGCCCCAGACACCAAGGGCCTCTCCAGAACACATTTTGGAACCTCAGACAGGCCCATCCAAGAAAAAAGTTCCTCAGAACAGGAGGTTCAATCGAGCCTCTCACTGGGAAATCTTTAATAAATATGCTAATTAGCAAGGCCTATAATTGTGTGTATTTCAGTGTGACAGTGTGCATGCATTTTCAGGGCATTCCACCTGGCCCAAATGCTGCAGCCAAGGATCCTGAAATAAATCCCGAGGGAAAAACCCCTTTTCCCCATTAACTGTGCTTTGGTTTTAATTGTAAGACCAAGGAAAGGCAACAGAGGGATCTGGGAAAGGCAGGAGAAAGGCGCATGAGCCATGAAGACAACAGGGAGGGCTCAGAAATTCCACAGGGAATCATGTGGCAGTTCCAAGTCTGGCAGGGAGAAGTCTCAGGTTGTTCAGAGGACACCAGCAACGCTCCCAGAATATCCTGGAACAGGGTATATGGGGTGGATTTGACTCCTACCAAGGATCTCCCAGGTGGATTTAAGTGCTTGGGTAACAACAGGCTCCAAGCTCTTGCTGTTCCCTAAGGAATGTGCCCCTTGTCCCTTGAAGACAGACTGTTCCTCACCCTGTTCTTTAGGAACATGCACAATCCCATCCCACAAAATTCATCCTGTGGAATTCCAGGTGTTTGACTGCAGCTCTCCAAGAGCTGAGGATGCCACAGGCATCTCCAGAGGGTAAGGGAGATGGGAAAGGGAGGGAATCTTTTTCCCAGGCCTGCAGCACAAGGAGCACTTCTGGACCTGTGTCCATCTCTTACCTGTCCCTGAGCACTGCTCCAGGTTTCTCTGGGATTACTGGAGCTTCACTCGTTTGGAGGAATTAAAAAATCACTTTGTTATCTCCAGGATTTATCTTATTACAGGGGTTTCTTTTGCAGGTGAAAGGAGACTCAATGCCAGTCTCCCAAAGGGAATGTGGGCACGAGCCTCTGGAGCTTCACCTTCATCCCACTCTAAATCCAACCCTTATCCCTCACATTCCTCCACTGCCTCATCCCTCTTCCTTACATGGCTTTATCTTGCTCCTCCTCTCCCTGCAGGATGCAATTTCTCCATTTAACCTTTAATTAATTGATTTTTCCACCTCCCAATCCTCATTTCCCTTCCCTGACAAGATCCATAATCCTTCCTCCTGGAATCCCCACTGGAAGTCTCACATCCCTTTCTCTGCTTTTCCTGAAAAAGAAAGGAATTGAGAGAAGGGATGAAGGAATTAAATAAGGGAATAATGAAACAGTCACATACCGTGGACACAGAGCGACCGGAATTCCGGGACCCCCGTGCCGAAAGAGGGCCAGGAGACAGGCAGTGGGCACAGCAAAGGAGCTACAGGACAGCACAGGGACACAGGGACAACAGGAGAGTGGGAAGATGACCAGGAGGACAGGGAATGAAAGAGGATATGGAAGATAATGGGAAGGAAAAGGCAAAACCCGGGACATTGAAGACCAAGAGGAAGGAAAATGGGTTGGATGAGAGATGTAAGGAGGAGAGGAGGGAGAAAAAGGGGAGAGGGAGAAAAAGAGACTCATTATCAGGTCACACGAGCTCCCAAAGCTGATCCAGCCCCGCTGCACCGCTGGGATGAGGCTGCTTTAAGGTTGCTGGAGGCATCCAAGGAACATTCAGCACATCCTAACAGGATGTTCCCTTTCCCTTCTCTGCTCCTCACTTCTCGCTCAGGATAACTCAACCGTCGTCAGACCGGGATGTGTGGCTGTGCTTGGCAGGGTTTGCAGCTCTGGGATTGTGCTCAGTCATCCCATTTCCTGTGCTCCAGCCTCTCCCAGGTGACCCCATCCCTCCCAGCGATTCCCGAGATACCCACCCGTCAATGTCCACCAGATCCTCCTCGCTGCGCAGGCTCAGCACGTAGAGCGTGGACATGGACACCACGCTGGAAAAGAGAGAGGGACAGGCTGAGGAGGGGGACAGGGAGCAAGGATACAGCACGGGATGGATCCGCTGCCACAGGATTCCAGCCCGGGAGAGATGGGTGCCCCATCCCTGGAAGTGTTTGAGGCCAGGCTGGAGCAACCTGGGATAGCCAAAGTTCCCAGCTCACGGCAGGGTGTTGGGATCGGACGAACTTTGAGGTCTCTTCCAACCCACAGCATTCCAGGAGTCTCTGGAAGGAGCTGTAGACCCACAGCCCCTCGCTGCACGCCCCATGGATGGCTCAGTCCTATCAGATGAGCTGGAGGGAGCCGAGGGAGGAGCCCAGGAGCAGGATCTCACCTGAATGCCATGATGATGACCAGGGCAATGATGGTGCCCTGGAGGAAACGCTGGCTGATGCAGGCCTGCTCCGGGACAACCGACGGGGACTGAGGGGGAAAAAAACCTGGATCAGCCCAGGACCCCCTGGATCAGCTCAGGAACCCCTGGATCAGCCCAGGACCTCCTGGATCAGCTCAGAATCCCCTGGGTCAGCTCAGCTCCCTCACTGCTCCGGTCCCACATGGATCTCCCCCAGCCTATCCTGAGCTCTCTTCCTGCCTCGCTGAAAATCCTCAACTCCCCCGGTTTAGAACTCATTGAATGTCTCCATTAGGAGACAGAAAGGGAGTGGAGTTCATGGAATCACTGAGCTTGGCGAAGCCTTCTAGGATCACGGAGTCCAACCATTCCCCCAGCATTGCCAAGGCCACCACTAGCCCACATCCCCAAGTGCCACATCCATCCAGATTTTAAATCCCTCCAGCAATGGGGACTCCACCACTGGAGCCTGTTCCAGTGCCTGACAGCCCTTTCCATGAAGGAATTTTCCCTAACATCCAGCCTAACCCTCCCCTGGCACAACCTGGGGTTGTTTCTCTTGCCCTGTCCCTCGGGAGGAGAGCCCAATCTCTTGGCTCCTTCCAGGGATTTGTGGAGTGAGATCCTCCCAATCCTCCTTTTCTCCAGGCTGAGCCTTCCCTGCTCCCAGTGCTGCTCCTTTGGGATCCATCCCTTACCTTGCTGGCGACTTTGTGGGGTCTCTTTTTGTGGGGCACACTTCCCGCCCGGCTGAACTGGCTCCCAGTTTGGCTGCAAGGGGAAAGGAAGAATGGGACAGCTCACCAAGCCATTCCCTGGCAAAAATGGGATTTTCTGGGAGGGGAAAAAAACCTCTTTGTGGTGTGACAGTCACAAACCCTTTTGGTGCTTTGCCCCAAAAGCCTTGATTCTGCCCCAAAACGGGCATAAGCAGGGTCAGGATGGAGATTTTGGAAGCATGGGAAACTCTTTGCCATGAGAAAGCCACCGGCTTTAGGGAAGCATAGAGACCATTTCCTCATGGGAGGAGTTGGGCTGCTCCTGTGGGAATTCCAAACCTCCCCAAGCTCAGCTCTCTAAATCCACTCCAGGCTAAACAACACTGGCCAACATCCCACACCTTCCTCATCTCCCTGTTCCCAATCCAAGCTGCCCCTTGGAGCTTCCTGGGATGGAAGGGGACATTCCCTGTGGCTCCACAGGTACCTGAAGGCTCCGGAGCTCACGGTGGATTTCATGCTGTCCAGCCTCTTGAGCTTGGCCAGCTTGTGGCTCCACCTCTCCAGCTCGTCGATCCGGGTCTCCAGGTTGTCCGTGAGCTTGCACAGCTCCTTCACGGCTCCCACGTTCTCCATGAAGATGCGCTCCTGCCAGGGAATGAGGCTGAGGCACACCCGGATGCGGATGATCCATGCCCTCCCTGTGTGCCGTGGGACACTGCTCCCAGAGAAGCAACCAGGCTGGGAAAGGTCAGGAAGCCAGGTGCTCTGAGGTTATCCTGACATGAGAGCCTTATCTTATCTAGGAAGGGGAGATTGGGACTGGGAGCCTCCCTGCAGGGAGCTGCCAACAAGGAGCCCTTCCCGAGGGAGGTGCTGCCAAATTTCACCGGCATGGGGCTGGTTCCTCCCTGCCTCTGACATCCACCCGGGGCTGCTCCCGACTCCTGGAACACCAGCCAGGTCTGAAAGTCACCTGGGAGCATTTCCTAGATGCATCATGGTTTCCCTCTTCCACATCCAGCTCCACGATTCCCTCGAGCCAGGCTCCCCGGCTTCCTGGCTGCCACCAACCTTGTTCACCACCAGGAAGTTCTCCAGGGTTTTCCCATTGGAAAAGACCAGGTCCCCAGTGTCCTTCACGGCTTCTGGGAGGATCTCCTTCACTTCCTGAGCGATGACACCTGCGAGGAGATGGAACAGCGGGATGGGATGGGATGGGATGGGATGGGATGGGATGGGATGGGATGGGATGGGATGGGATGGGACGGGATGGGACGGGATGGGACGGGATAATCCTGCACACCCCCGGACACTCCAGGAGTGACACCAGGGGTGTCCCCTCCTCATTCCAGGTCTCCTGGGAGACCCTGAAGGGCAGAGCATGGTCAGAACAAGGCTGCTCCCCAAATTCTATGGATAGGGATCATCACCCCACCTTAGTGTACGTGGAGAAACCTTCTCCCTGTGGGAAGTGCCACCTTCTCTCCCGCTCACTAAAGAGGGAATTTCATTGGATTCCCTAATTTGGGAGGTGAGAACGCCCCTCTTGCCTACCCCACACCTGGGGGGCTGCCCTGGCACAGAGCTGGGCACAGCCCCTGGGAAAGGCAGGGAATTCCCATGGGACATTCCTGTGTCAGAGGTGTATTCCCATGGGATGTACCTGTCTCGGAGGTGCTGTCAATGCCCACTGTGGCTGCGAACTCGGGTTTGTAGTTGTAGTGCACCAGCCTCATCCTGGAGATCCTCTTCAGCTGCTCTGTGGTGTCCACCTGGCACAGAATGGGCACAGGGAATTCCTATCAGGATATTGCTCCTCAAATCCCCACCACTCTGCATCCAAGCAGGATGGGAATTCCTTTGGGACACAACCCTGAATGCTGCTCCGAGCAGCCACAAGGACAAACACTGGGGTTAATGTCCAGTTCTGGACAAGATCCCTGGATAGGGAAATCTGGAGGAGACAGTCTCATGGCTGAACCCAGCCCAGGGAAGAGGCAGTTCCCAAAAACAGGTGGCACAATTGCATCTGGCTATTCTGGCCAGGCAAATCCAGCTGAGAGGGATTCAGAGCAGAGCCCAGCCTCTCACCCAGGCAAGGCCCCGTGTGGCACCTGCCATATCCACCCGTTTTCCACCTTTTCCCTGCTGTTTGCTGTTTCTGGCTAACACTGGAAGAGTCAATATTCCCCAAGATACGATGGACTGGCTGTGCTTGGGACAGAAAGAATCCTAAGGCACTTCCCATCCGCTCTACAGTCACAGGATCCCGGAATATCCCACGAAGGGACCCACTGTGAGCCCAAGTTTTCCCAGGCTCTCACCTCCTGGATGTCCTCCTTCACCCGGACATCGGAAGGGTGCATCAGGGAGCCCATGACCTTGACGTTGCCGTGGACCACCAGGGCTTCGTCGGGGCGGTCCGTGTTGATGCCCACGCGGCCGTGGTGGAACACGGTGTCCGGGAGCTGCGCCCGCTGCCACAGCACGTCGCTGTCGCTCTCAAACTGCCCCGGGTTGGAAGCCTGCGGAGAAACGGGAAAGCAGGGAGTGAAGGGCAGGGAGGGGTGATGCCTTGGGTTTTCATTTTTATGTTTTTCAAATCCTGCACTGCTAGCGTGACTCTGAAGTTTTCTGTAGCTTGTTAAGTGCTGTTGTCTGTGTTAAGATAGACATAACAAACCACTTTGACTTGCTCTCCAAAGACCCAGGACAAGAACTGTAAATCATCATCTTGGAGACAAGGGGGCAAGCTTGGGGAAATTCCATCATTGGCTGGGCTCTAGTTAGTGAATTTATGTTGATATCAAAGTGGGAAGAACTTGTGACCTGTCATTGTCCATTTTGGGATGCACTGAGGCAGGAGCCTCTGGAGCCCAAAGTGTGCACCCGAAAGCCTTTCCAATAAATACCACCTTTTTTTCCTTTATTCCTGTCTAGTCTCTGTTTCTAGGTAGCCATTTAAAGCATCAGGGGAACATTGAGAAGGCTTGGGGAAGGATGGCCCTTCCTGCTCCTCTCCTATCCCTACAGGGATATCCTTGCTTCCTTCAGCTGCCAGTGTTCCAGCCACCAAGTGACATGGAAGACACTCCTGGGTCCCAAATCCAGAGCATTCCAGGCTGCCTAATCCATCGTGGACTTCTTGTCTGAGCTCCCTGTTTGGATTTTACTCCCCTGCCTTCATGTTTTGGAGATGAGTACTCCAGCAAAACCCTGGGAGAGCCTGGGAACGGTGACTTTCTTTTCCTGCTCCTTTGCCTTAGGACATGCAGAAGTTGGCAAAGCATCCAATTTTCCTGCACCTGGAAGCCTTATTCCTGCTGCAGAATCCCAGCAACACTCTCTCCTCATTCCCAACAGTTCTACTGGGCACTGATCCCATCAGTGAGGAGAATGGGATTCCTTCCTCATCCTGTAACAGGTTCTTGGGGAACCAGGTGTGGAAAAGCTGGAGACAGAACCCAAGTGTGGACAGGGAAAGCTACGAGCAAGGCAGGCAGGTGGGAAATCATGGCCGGAAAAGACCTCCAAGGACAACCCAGCACCACATCCACCACTAAATCACATCCCCAGGTGCTACATCCACGCCTTTTGGGATGTGTGGAGTGTGGGAAAGGGCCCGGAATGGTGCAGCAGAGGGGTGTGGGAGCAGAGGGAGGAGACAGGGACGCACCCGGACGATGATCCGCTCGGAGATGTGTGCTGCCAGCGTGTAGTTCTGGTTCTGGGCGTGGGCCTGCAGGGCCACCACCAGCATGAAGTACCTGCGGAGGGACACGGCTCAGGGACACATCCTGTGCTGGGAAGGGCTGGATCTCTGTCCCCTCTGGAGCATCCCTCTCCTTATGCTGGGTGTCCCCAACCCCTTCCCAGAGCGGGGACGCCGCGCCGGTGTCCGCAATCCAGGCCTGGTTCCCACATCCCACTCCGGCCACGCTGCCCAGCCCAGGACAGGCAGATCCATGGGATTATTGTCAGGATGTTCTGGAGGAGGCCCCCACGCCCTCCCTCACCTCTGGTCCGGGTTGGGTTTGCCTTTTTTCCTCATGTTGTTGGCCGTGGTCTCGCTGAAGTGCAGCCGCCCCACAGTGACCTTGGTGACCTGCTCCGGGGGCAGGTTCACCCTGGGAGGAAAGGAAAAGGAAGGAATGAGTGAGGATTTATCCATCTGGGAATGGTGCCTATCTGGGAATTCCCTCTCCTCTCTTATCTCTTCCTTCCTCAGGTGGGAAGGTGCCCAGTCTTTCTGCACCTGGAGGCTTCCAACCCAACACACTCTTCCCTCATTCCCAACCGGACACTGATCCAACCCTGGGACCTGCAACAGATTCTTTGTGCCCTGAGGCTGCTCTGAGGAGCCAGGTATGGAGAGGCTGGAGCCACAATCTGGAGAGGAGGGTGTTTTTTGGGAATGGCCATCTCCTGGCCTGCTCTGCCACGGCAGGTCTGTGACCCAGGCACAGAGCAGGGTTGGGAATGCAAAGAGAGGAAAACAGGAGAAAACTGGAGAGCATGACACCCACAGTGGGGTGGGAGACCTCCAACTCCCCCCTTTCCCCGCCTCCTCCTGCTGTTACTTGTTCCCTGGAACCACGGGATGCTCGTTGCCACACGGACACACTCACGTGACGGGGTTGAAGGGCCGTTTGCTGCGGTCCGACTGCGACTGCTCGATGTTGATGGACTGGTTCAAGGCCTCGAGCTGGAGAGGAGGATTTGGGAATGTGGCCCAGGGCACAGAGACCTTCCCCTTCCCACCTCCTCCCTCCCAGCTCTCCGCCCACCCTCCCATGACTGGGTGCATCCGACTTGGAACACCCAACCCGAGTGTGGGCGTTGTCCAAGGGTCCCCTTGGCACGGGAAAAGTTGAGGGTGGAAGGATCTTCCCAAAGAATCCCTCTGGAGTCAAAGGTGAGTGGGAAGCAATTCTGAAGACACCCAGAATGAGCCCATGTTGGGAGTTGTATTTCAATGTTTAGATTGGATATTAGGGAAAACTCCTTCATGGAAAGGGTGGTCAGGCATTGGAACAGGCTGCCCAGGGCACTGATGGAGTCACCACTCCTGGAGGGATTTAAAAGCCGTGTGGATGTGGCACTTGGGGACATGGATGAGTGGTGGCCTCAGCAGCGCTGGGGGAATGGTTGGACCCCATGATCCAATTCCATGGTTCTGTGATTCCACACATGCCTCTGCCACATGAAGAGGTGGTGTTACCCATTCCCAGCCACCTCCCAACCTCCCCCCTTTTCTCCTAGCCGGATTCACCGCCGTCCCTCAGCTCCCGCTCACCTTCACTCCGTGCAGCTTCAGGTAGAAGCATTCCAAGGGTTTCAGGCCCTCGGGGGTCTTCACGTACTTGGGGTCGCCGAGCATTCCGATGTACACCGTGACCTGGAAGTGGTTCTTCTTCTGGCACACGAAGGCATCGTCTCCCACGGAGAAGTTGAAGCCCTTGTCGGCATCCACGCGGTACGTGAGCATGGGGCTGGGAATGGGGAGCGGGTGAGAGAGGGAGTTTCCCCCAGGAACCGTGGGTATCCCATCCCTGGAAGTGTTCTGTGCCAGGCCGGAGGGGGCTCGGAACAATTTGGGCTACGGAAGGTGTCCCTGCCCATGGATCATCACTGGATGATCCATAAGGTCCCTTCCAACCCAAACCATTCTACAGCTCTTCCTGATCAACTGGGAATGAACACAGACATCCCACAGTCTGTCCAAAGCCTGGAGGATCCCTTTAATGTGGCTCACTGGGAGAAGCAGCTCAGCTTGACCCATGCCCTGTGCCATTCCCAGTGTCACCTTCTACCAGACTGTATCCCCATATCCTGAATTCCACAACTGATGCCAGGATGACTTTTTGCTTTTTCTTTTATACCTCTCTTACACACCCTTTTATATAGTTTGATGTATTCTCAGTGCTTTTAGCCCCACACTTGTAACTCCCCAAGGCTGAGAACTCAGCTCAGCCCCACGGCACCGTTAAACCAGGAGAGCAAACATCCTGGGAGCCCCAGACACCAAGGGCCTCTCCAGAACACATTTGGGAACCTCAGCCAGGCCCAGCCAGGGGGAAGGTTCCTCACAACGAGGGCTTCACTCCAGCCTCTCACTGGGGAATCTTTGATAGATGTGCTAATTAGCAAGGCCTATAATTGTGTGCACTTCGGTGTGAGGGTGTGCATGCATTTTCGGGGCTTTCCACCTGGACCAAGTGCTGCACCCAAGGATCCTGAAATAAATCCCAAGGTAAAAACCCCTTTTCCCCATAAACTGTGCTTTGATTTTAATTTTAAGACCAGGGAAAGGCATCACAACCACCTGCTCCAGCTGTTGCAGAAAAGTTCCCAGCGGATGGGTCCGGAGGAGAAGGGAGGAGAAGGAGGAGGGGTCCCAGCTGCTCCATGAGCACACATCAGGTGGAAAGGTTTAAGCTCCATCTCCTTAATGGGCTGGTTCCCATGGGAATCGGGGAAATATGTGGCCTTTGCAGCCAGTCCGTTTTCCTCACCATCCCTAAAGCCCAGTCCTGCACTGGCAGGCCCTCGGAAGTGGGGAAGGAGCTGCCTCTCATCCCACAGAACACCCAAATCCCATTGCTTTTAATTAAGGAACAAGGGATGAGGTGAAGGGGGAGCCCAGTCCAGCCTTGGATCTCAGGCTTAGAAATTACGGAGCACTTTTCCCCCAAACCCAAACTACTCCTGACTTCCATCTCCAGACTGACACACGGATTCTGCCTGGAGCAACAGACTGACATTGGGGAATGTGGCAGAATCAGGAGGCTGTGGGAAGCAGGAGACAAGGTTTCTGCACAGGTATCCCTCCTTTTTTTCTGGAATAAAACCATCCTCCCCCCACCGTCACCTGAGGAGTTCACGTGGGTGAGAGCTGGGGGTTTTCTCCAGGTTGCCAGGAGTAATTCTGGGATGGCCACAAGGAAGTGCTCACTCTTTAGGCCCCAGGGAGCTGGGAATGCCGTCCCGTGCTCTGGACACAAACCAGGCGGTGGGAGCAGAGCACTACCTTAGCCCAGAGGCACGAGAGGAATTCCCCAACCTCCTCCCAGCCTCAGGCCTGGATTCTCCAGCTGGATATTCCTGACTGGGACACGCAGCCGAAGCTGACCCGAGCACCCTCACCCCATTCCCGGCTGTTTTTATGGCTCCCGAGTGTTCACTGCTCTTCCCACTATTTTTAACTGGAAAAGCCAAGGAGAGGGAGGGCCTGTCCAAAATTCCAAGCCACAGATGCTTCCCAAACCGGAAAACTGATGGCTGCTAAATGTGTGCTGGCAGAGGGGAGACAAGCTGGCTCCCCCTCTTCTGCCTTCTGGAAATTCCAGGTCTTCCACAATCCCCTTTCAGAGGCTCCTTTTTGCTGATTTTTCCCATTTTCCTGATGGCTGTGGCTGGTGCATCCCCTGGACTAGGCTCCCTGCACTGGGATTGACCAGAGGGAAGAAGCTGCTTTCCATGCTAGCTTTTCCAGGGAGAGTGCAGGGGCCAAAGGGCAAAGTGTCAGGAATAAAAGGTCTGGGGTCAAATGGATTATTTGATCCCGAACATCCCCACTGACAGGGGCGGATTAGGGCAGGACAGAAGGGCAGGACCAGGGGAGGATTTTCCCAATCCCAGTGAGGGTGAGGGGTTACAAGCTGCCCGCAGGGAATTGTATTTGGATTTGGCCAAGAGCAGGATGGCAGAGGGATGCTCACATTCCCCATTTCCTTCCTCCCTCTCTTCCTTCCTTCCTTCCTAGCAGCCGGACATGGTCACCTCTCCCACACCATCCCACCTGCGTGTCCATCCCATGAGTTCCCTTCAGCTTCCTGGGACACATCCACGATCCATCACCAGGGGATGAGCCAGCACCCTGTGCCACATATCCCAAAACACATCCAGCAGGTCTGGACCACTGGATCCCGCTGGTCTCCACCCCCCTTGGTGAGATCCAGGATGTGCAGCACAGCCAACTTTGGAGCTGTTTATCCAAATGCTTCTCCCAGCCAAGGGGTGCAACACCAAAACCTCAGGATGAGCCCCCCTGGATGAGTATCCAGTTGGCTAGATGGGAGAAGAACAGCACCTTCCCAGTTTCCCAGTTGCCAGTTCCAAGGCTCTGGCCTCAGCATGGGGGTGTTTCCATGAAGGGCTGCACTATTCCCAGCTGCCTTCCCTCAAGCCGGGAGAAGGAGGAGGGAGCTGGAATTTATCAGAGCCCGCTGTCAGGGAGATGGATGGCTCCTTCTCCCAGGAGTAAATTAGGGAATTGCCCGGTTCCAGGCCTCTCTGGCTCCACTGCTGGAAACCAGCTCATCCCTGGAAAAGTTCACCCAGTCAAAAACCACAAAATCAGAGCGAAAGGCCAAAAAAAACGTACGTTATCCATAAAATTAATCCAGGGATTTCTGTCTCCTTCAACAACACAGATTCCTTGGCAAAACCTGAGACACGAGCCTGGAACAGAACCTAATCCCTGCCCCATCCCCTTGTGGAACCTCACTTTCTGTGAGCAGAGGGAGGAAAACATGGAATAGCACTAACTGAGTTTTTTGCCCTGTAATCGCTCCTAAGAATCTGGTAAGAACCTGGACAGCTTCCCATGCTCTCCCTCCTTCACCTCCTTCCTGGACTCTTTTCTTAGGATCAAGAGTAGGAAAAATCAGATAATTCGGATGATTCACATTCCTGAGGCTGTGAAAAGGTTTTTGGGCACCTGGATCACGGGGAACTTAAACAGCACATGGAGACTGGGGACAGCTTCCAGCAGAAACCAGACTGGGAATGGCTGATCCTTGAAAGCCAAACTGGGAGAGTAATTATGGATCTGCTTGTTTGCTGAGGACACCCAAAAGCAGAATGGAAGGAGAAAATTCCCACCTGCTAAATTTGAATTAACCAACCCAAAATGCCGTTATAGGAGCAAGGAAAGATGGATTTCTTTTGGTGCTTCTCATAGATTATCCCGAGAAAGTGCTGCACCAGGAGAACGAAGGGATATTCCATTTAAAAAGAGATGTAGGTCCAGCTTTCACAGGAGCAGGAAGAGTCCCCTGAGGTAATGTGGAGCTAAAAATTAATTAATCAACCTTTAACCCTTAATTCCAGCGAAATCCAGCGCCACAACAAAGCCCACGTGGCTCCCTCAGATCTCCACGGAGTCACCCCAGTGGAATTTATCCCTTACACAACGGGATGACGACCTCAAAGCCCTGGGAGTGGGTCTGCTCTGGCTTTTACCCTAAATCCTAAAAGCAGGAATTAGGGAAGTGATCCCAAGCTCCAAAGAGCGGGGCTGGGTTTGCAGAGGTTCTCCAGCAGCTCCTCCGTGTCCAGCAGAAAACATCCTGGAGTTTGTCTCTGCCAATCCACCTGTGGACACCAGGGTGCACGGAAAATCTCTGGAACTGGGATAGCAATGCCTGGAAGCAGCCTGGGACAAGCTGTGAGGTGTTTAGGATGGGAAATCATTTTCCCAGGGCAGGAAGCAGCGAGAAGGAAAACCAAAGGATAAGAGGTGACGTGTCCAGACAGAGCTCAGAGGAGGTGGCAGTGGAACTCCTGCACACAGAAGCTGGATTTGGGGGCTGGATCTGTGGGAGATGCTCAGCTTCCCCCATCCCACCATCCACAGGAAGCAAACTGGTGGTGGGGAGCAGGGAAAGGTGCAGGACGGCTTTGGAGCTGCTGATACTCCTTTAGGGAAGGGGCTGGGCACACCAGAAGGAACTGCCTTCCCAAATTATCCCTCTCCCGCTGTGCGGTGGGAAAACAGCCACAGAGTCCAAACGAGGCAACCAACTCCAACAGAGAATTCCCTGCCCTGGCACCACCATGGGAGGTGGGATAAAGCCTGGGTGCTTGGGAAAGCTGGGGCTCTGCCCCCACCCTCAGAGCCCTTGGCTCCCATTCCCAGGCAAAGTGTGACCATAGCCCCCTGTTATCCACAGGCTCCGGAGCATTCCCTGCTCCGTGTCCCCCGCAGGACCCCGGCCGGCTGCGTGGAGAGAGGAGGGAGGGAATTGGGAGGGAACAGAGGGCTCGACAGAGGTTCCTGGAAGCCATCCTGCTGCTTGCCAGCTCTTTGTCACCCCCCAGGAATGCAGGGAGGATCCAGAGTGGTTTCCTCCTGAGCACTCCTCCTTCCCGGTGTGCTGTCTCCACCCTCTGCTGCCTCAATTCCACTTCTCTCTTTCCTGCCTTGGTCATCCCAGCCTTCCTTCTTCTCTGGCCTTTCTGCCACTTCCTAGATTTTCTCGACCCCTTCCCTCTCTTTCCTTCCTCCTCTGCTACCCCAAGAGAGTGGCACCCTCTTCCCCACTCCTCCTCCTCCAGCTCCTTTCCACGCTGCTCAAGCTGTGCTGAAGTGGCTCTGGATGACCTCCCGCCACCCACACTAGGAACACCCAATCCTAAATATAAAATTCAGAATCCCAGTAAGCCCAGAGAGGGGGAATAGGTCCCAACTTTCCTCAGGACAAGGCTGGATTTGCCAGAAATCCCTCCCTGGTGGAGCAAGGTCCGAGTGGCTGTGGAATTGTCACTAGAGCTGCTGAAATGCCTTCTGCTGTTCCTTAATTATCCACAGAAAGCATGGAGGAGTAACATTCCCAGTAGGAAAGGGGCAGTGGGGAACACTATCTCCACCACAAAGCCCAGCCCAGGGAGATCCTTATCCCATATTGCAAGTGGGGTGTTCCCAACCCCATGGCTCTCCCGCTTGCACGAGGAATGTGAATCCCACTTTTTCCAGGGGCCAAGGAATTACTCACAGCTCCTTGTAGTTGGCATCGTACAGAGTTGCCCACTTGTTCTGCTGGTGCGGCTGCCACTTGATGGACTGGAAGTTGGGATCCAGGTAGGAGCCGTTCAGGCTGTCATTATCCTGAATCAGGCCTGCGGGGAATGGTTAAAAATCCATCAAAACCCCCATTTTCATTTCATCATTTCATTTCATTTCAGCTGAGTATCCAGAGGGGAAAAGCCCTAGGAAGCGACTGGCACTGCCTGAAGCTTCCCTCCTGACTGCCAGGGCGGCACCAGATCCAGGCCAGGACGAGGTCACATTGGGATGAATCCCACAGCCTGGCAACCTCTGTGTCCCTCCTCCCACAGCCCTGGCGGGAGCAGGGCTGGAATTCCAGGGGATAATGGGGGTACCTGGCGAGAGGGCACCCGGCTGGTGCCAGGGAGGCGTCTGGACGCGGTCGGGATTGAGCGGCACAGATCCCATCCCCGGCTCCTGCTTGATCAGCCCGTTGAGCATCTGGGCATTGAGGGTGTTGGGGGGGGACTCGGAGTGTTTCCTCTTCTTGGCGGGATGCACCGGGAGGCTGCGGAGATGGCGGGGAGGTGGCAGCTCAGTGGGGAACGGGGAGCCAGGAGGGGGTGATCCCGCAGCTTGCCCGGGACACAAGCAGGATCTCGTGTGGAAAACACAGCATTCCCACAGCGTGTGTCCTGCCTTATCCCACTGCCCGGTCTGGGTCACTCCTGCGCTGAGCCACATCCACAGAATTGAGCTGAGGTGTTAGGGCACGGGTTGGACTCGATGATCTTACAGGTTTCTCTTCCAACCTGGTCATTCTGTGATTCCGTGAATCCCGGAATGGTTTGGGTGGGAAGAGACCTTAAAGCTCATCCAGCTCCAATCCGGTTTGCTTTGAATTTCTTAACTTTCTGATGTTTGCATTTTTTTATAATAGGGTTTTCATGCATTTCACGTAAACAAAGCAATTTTTTTTNTTATCCCACTGCCCGGTCTGGGTCACTCCTGCGCTGAGCCACATCCACAGAATTGAGCTGAGGTGTTAGGGCACGGGTTGGACTCGATGATCTTACAGGTTTCTCTTCCAACCTGGTCATTCTGTGATTCCGTGAATCCCGGAATGGTTTGGGTGGGAAGAGACCTTAAAGCTCATCCAGCTCCAATCCCTGCCGCTTTGAATTTCTTAACTTTCTGATGTTTGCATTTTTTTATAATAGGGTTTTCATGCATTTCACGTAAACAAAGCAATTTTTTTTAACTGTTTCTTTTGTTTTCATTCTTCTTCTGAGGAGGAGACAATCGATAAGACTTTTAGTTTGACCAATGTAATTAGAGAAGAGGCAACCTCATCCTCCAACCCATGGTCATTGTTGAGAATATATATCAAAGTAAAATTAAGCTGTGTGCTTTTTTCTGCTGGAAAAACTCGCTCTGTGTGTGTTGTTCATTTGGTGTCCTACAGTGACAAACCCCCTGCCCAGATCTCCCNGGGGCGGCGGAGGGGGACCCTGGAGGTGAGGGGGGGGAGGAGGAGGGGGAGGAGGAGGAGGAGGGTGCTCCAGGCGGGAAGGGGGAGTCATGTGACACATATTTTCGGGAGTCATGGTCCGGAGAAGGTGAGGATCTGGGAAGGGAGAAAGAGGCAAAGTTAGGAGTGTCCTGATCCCAGGTCCAGCACTGACCCAGTTGTCTTGGATCTACAGGCTGGATGAGGCTTGGAACAAGCTGGGCTAAGGGAAGTGTCCCTGCCCATGGCAGGGG
>VZTN01036925.1:32313-84464 GCA_013400515.1 Erpornis zantholeuca
TCCTACAGTGACAAACCCCCTGCCCAGATCTCCCCTTGTTTTGGGACCCACCCAACCCCACACTCGGGGCACGCCTCCAGCTCCCACTCCCTCATCCCCATTCCCTTGCTGGGAATTCCCAGGCCTTACTCTGCTCCGTGCTGCTGGAGGAGCTGGTGCAGCATCTGGGATTGCTGGGCATGGTGGAGCTCGGCGGGCGCCATTCCTGGCCCCACGCCGTACGGAGGCATCAGGGGCTCGGCCTTCAGGAACATATCCCGCTGCAGGCCAGGAAAGTGGGAATTGTGCTGCGGCTGGAGNTTCCATGGGACAGTGAGAGGGAAGAGTCAATGGAATGACCTGAACACCTGCAGCACTTCCAGGGAGGATTTCTGAGGGGGCACTTTGAACATTTTAACTGAAACCAGAAGGAGACTTTGATCCCTGAATTTAAATAAGTAAAAAGGGACATTCAAATGCGATCCCACCTTCCTCCTCCTCCATTTGGAATGGGATACTAAAGCCACTCCATGATTAGGGTAGATTTGACTACATCAGTACCAACAGAACTGTTTGAGGTGTGGAGGGACATGCAAATCCATGTCCCTTCCTGCCCTGTTCCTCATCACTTCAACATTCCAGATCCACCCCCTGCCATGGGCAGGGACACCTTCCGCTCTCCCAGGCTGCTCCAAGCCCCATCCAACCTGGCCTTGGACACTGCCAGGGATCCAGAGGCAGCCACAGCTTCTCTGGAAAATCCATTCCAGGGTCTCACTGCCCTCCACAGGGAAGAATTCCTTCCCAATAGCCCATCTATCCCTGCCCTCTGGCAGTGGGAAGCCATTCCCCCTTGTCCTGTCATTCCATGCCCTTGTCCAAAGTCCCTCTCCAGCTCCTTTTTCTCCCCCAGGCCAAAGCCCATCTGTTTTCCCAGCCTTTCCCTGACATTTGTATCAACCTGTGCCTTCGGGTGTCCCTGTGGGGACACCACAATCCCAGCAGGAATGAAGGACTGACTCCTGGGCTGTGAGGAAACCACAGGGTGGGAAGGGACAGCAACTCTGTTTTAAACACACGACAAAGCTTCTCCACGCTCCAGTGTGGAAAACAGGATGGAAAACGCATCCAGGGACTGGCCGAGCCTCTGGGAACATGGGGAGGGAAGGATCTGTTGGATCTTTCCAGGCTGAGCTGCATGGACTTTGGCCTCAGAACACCCAGGCAGGGGTTGAGTAACGAGGCCAAAGCGCTCGACCAGGAATGGGAAAACTCCTCCCGTTGGAAGGTTTGGAAAACTGGAACGTGTTTGTGCTGGGTCCTCCTGCTGAAGGCTGCTGGGGCAGGGCTGATTCCACTCATCCTGCTCCCTTCCAAGGTTTTCTGCTTCCCACTGGGATCTCTCAGAGCCTTTTCCACACACGTGGAGCCGGATTCCTCCTTCTGGGCTCGGTCCCGGGCCAGCCTTCCTTTGGAAGCTGCCTCAGGGACAGCCCAGCCAAGGACAGACAAGTGATGTGCTTGCCCAAGGTGTTCCCAAATCCAGGGAAAATCATCTCCAGGAATGCGATCCCAGCTTTGTGGGTGCCCTCCAGAGCCTCCTCTCCTTCCCAACTGAGCTCCAAGCACTCCAAAGCTGCTCTCCCCACAGCAAGCAACCCGGCCTCTTTGTTATATTTAAGGAAGGGCCAGGAGGAATTCCAGGGATTTTTTTTAGCAAGATAAACAGAACTCTTGACCTCTTCCATCAAAAAGAAAAAAAAAAAGGAGCAGGCGCTGTTCCCGGTGGGGACTGGGCTGGAGCCTGGGGAAGAGGGTGCTCCCGCCAAGGGGGAAGGGAGACCAGGACAACCTTCCCTCCTTCCTTCCCAAGGAGTTTTTCCATGGAAGAACATTGAAGGTCACCAGAGGAACCAAACGACGCTCGGGGGAAGCCGGGAGCACCTCGGCGTGACCCCAGAGGAGGCCCCAGCTCCTTGCAACCCTCTCGGTGGGAGCGGGAGATCCTTGGGATGGGCCGGAGGGGAGGGAAAGGCTGGGAAGGAACTTACTGGAGAACGGCAGGTTCATGGCTGCTTCCCGGAGCTGGGCTCCATGTCAGGGACGCGCTCCCGCTCCGTGTTCCCGAGGCCAAGGGCGGGACGAGGGGGATGGCGGGTTCTGCATCCCAGCCCACCGCGATCTCCCCGCGCCCACGGGGGTCCCAGCAGGGATTCCGTGCCCGTGGGTTCCCAGCTCGCCTTCTGAGGCGGTCCCTCTCCCCTTTCCCAGAGCCGGGAGCGGAACAATGGGCGAAAGCCGAGGGATATTTGCTAACTGATAATCTCCCCACGTAGTGCAGCCGCCTGTTTTCTCCCGGCTGATAAAGATTGCAGAGCCAACCACTTCCACGGAATACAGAGGGGGCGGATGCTGGATTTGGGGTTTGGATTAGGATTGGTTTTTTCCCCCCTTCTCCCTTTCTGAAGCACTTACCGTTCACCTGCTGCGGGGAGTAGGCTTCTGATCCGGAATCTGGGGGAGAGTCTGGCAAAGTGCTGCGGAGCAACAGGAAAAGAGAAGGGAAAGTCATTTTAATCCGGTTTCCAGCACAACCAAGAGGCCCAGTTGGATCCAAGCACCCTCCAGGATCCAGCTGGGAATCCCAGACAACCTGAGTGTGTCTAGCTGGGACTGCCATCACTGTCAGTGTTTCCACTGGAGATCAGGAATAGGGATGTTTTGTCACGCTGACAAGTGAGAATTCCAGAGGAAGGAAGCCAAACAGATATTTATCTGCTTCCCAGGGAAAGGTGTGCTTCCCATGGAAATGTCAGTGATCGAGGGTAATGCACAGAATTCCCATGGTGGGAAGCTGTTCCAGGCCAGGTTGTATGGGGCTTGGAGCACCCTGGGATAGTGGAAGGTGTCCCTGCCTGTGGCTGGCACTGGATGGGCTTGGAGGTCCGTTCCCACCCAGACCATTCCATGATCCTATGAAACAGGAGGCTCTGGGGGACCTGGGAAGCCCAGGGGATGGATTTTGCCTGAGCACAAACCTGAACACCACCACAGCTCCTGCTGTATCTCCCTGGATCTATTCCAACGTCACCAGGAGCAGGATTTGGCCCTGACTGTGAAATGCAATCCAAAAGAAAAGTGGGAGCTCCCAGCTGCCTTTTCCAGTGCATCCATGGCTCAGGATGGCAGGACCAGCTGGGTCCTGCATGGTGGCACAGCAGGGATGGGCAGGGAGGCCACGGCACATCCCCATTTTCCATGGGAATTCTTCTCCATTCACCCATCCTACACCATCAGCTTCACGGATGTGAAATAATCCTGGACAAATCCCAGTGCTTCTTGGATGAAAAGCGGCCAAAAAGCAAATGAATTGGGGAGGAAAAGCACAGGACACATGGCTCCAACTCTGCTCCTGAGGGGAGCACAGAGAGGAAGAGTCATTCTGGGATGCTGAGGGAATGCTGCTGTCATGGCTGATCCAGTCCAGCTACATCCAAACAAGGCCTCCACCTCTGACAGCCAGGCACGAATCCTTACTCACGGCATCCTGCAGAATTCCAGGTGAATCCCAAAGAAAAGGACATGACAGGGCATCACTTCATGCTTTCAATTCCCCCCTAAGCTCCAGGCATCCTTCTGGGATCACTGCAAGGGAAACCCCCCCCTGCTCTGGGAATAAAACAAAGGCAGATTTGGGTTTTCATCTTTCTGGGAGGCCTTTCCAAGTCCATCCAAAGGGTGAAAGTCATCGGCCGAGTGTTCCCAAATTTGGGAATCCCCACGTTGTGCTCGCTGGCAACACTAGAGGGCACAAGGCAGAGGGAGAAGAGCCAGTCCTGGAGCCATCCTGGCCTCGCTGTCCTTACATCCATCATCCCACAGGAGAAGGCTGTCCAGGGCCACCACCACCTAAAGATCCAGGCTGGAGCAGAGTACAGCATCTTGGGGTGTTACTTCTCCCCTCCTTCCAGCCCCGAGAGCAGGAACCACATCCTTTCTTGTCTTGGGAATAACTCTCCAGCTGGATCCATCAACAATCCTAAAACCTGCCCCTCCTCTTCCCCAGAGCTTGTTGAAAAGGACACATCCAGCTCACATCCATCTTTCCCTTCTCTGGAGCGGAGCATCTGGAATGTTGGGCCACAAGAAGAACATCTTGGCACCCAGCATAGTGGACTATCCTTTGGGATAGCCACGGGAACATCCTGGAGACAGAATTCCATCCTGGAGACTGAATTTTGTCTTGTTTCAGTTTATTCTGTGTCTCTTCCTCCTTAAAAAGCGCTCCAGCATTCTCCCACCTGGAGATGTCCAGCACAGGCATCCAGAACTTTACGATGGCATGGGGGCTGCTCCTAAATAACCTTTTGGGAAGCCTCAAGAGCTCCACTTGTCCAAAAGCAAGGACTTACCACAGAGTGACGCTGCTACCAGCCACGGCTCTGTGGGACCCTCCAGCCTTGAAGGAGTCTCCATCCCAGCACCCACCCTCATCCTGATGCCTCAGGTTTTAACTTCTATATTTTTTCAACCCTGCCCTGCCCAGTGTCACTCTGCAGTTCCCTGGAGCTCGTTCAGTGCTGTTCTCTCATGCTCACACACACACAACAAAGCCTCTCCAGCTCTCCAAGGACACCCAGACCCTCCCAGGCCCAACAACTGCAAACCACAATCTTGGGGACAGGGGGGCAAGCTTGGGCAAATTCCATCCTTGCCTGGCTTCTGCTTGGGGAATTGATGCTGAGATCCAAGTGGGAAGAACTCGGGAGCTGTCCTTGTCCATATTGGGATGCACTGAGGCAGGAGCCTCTGGAGCCCAGAGTGTACCTCTGAAGGCCTTTCCAATCAATCCCTCCTTTATTCCTTTATTCCTGCCTGCTCTCTGTTTTTAGGGAGCCACTTAAAGCATCAATCCCGCCCCCCCTTCCCGCTTACCCGGGCGCGTAGGAGGCCTTGGGCTCGGATTTGATGGGAGGCACCGCGCTGCTCAGGCAGTGGCTGCCCAGGAAGCCCTTGGGCACCACCATGCCATTGTTGTTGTTGCAGTTGAGGTGAGCTCCATAGGTGGCTCCGCAGGGGTTGGCCAGGAGAGGACCATGCCGGATGGGGAGCTGGCTGCTGGCAGGAGGAAGGTGGAGGGGAGCGCTGGGAGAGGGATTGCTCACGCCGCCGATGGAGCTGGCGGGAGGCGCGGGGATGCCGGCGGAGCTGGAGGGCTGGGGATGCGTGTAGCTGGCGGGAGCAGGGATCTCAGGGAAGCAGCTGAGGGAGAAAACGGGAACACGTCAGGGAACAGGTCAGTGGCACTGATGGAAGAGTCCAAAATCCACCCGGGAAGCTTTCAATTGTCCAGGACAGCAACCTCAAGGAATGTGAAGTCAGCAGGAGCTGCTCTCCATGCTCCAGCTTTACAGACCAGGTGTCCCAAAAATCACACTCCTGCTCTCCAGGTCTGCTCCCTCCTCTTTCCCAAAGGTGGTGTACACAGGGAGACCCTTCCCTTCCCTTCCCCTGAGGATTTAATCTGAGCTCCTGGGACCTGTGTTCCCATTGCTCAGAATAAGGAAAAGTGTTTACAGTGTCCTCAGGGGGATAAAGAGAGGGAACAAAAGAGACTGGGAAAACTCAAAGGTAAGAAGGCAGGAAGAGCTGAGAATGATAAAGGAGCAAAGAGCAACCCAGGAGGACTCCGGAGGGACAGAGGTGATTTCTAAACAGTTGTCAGATTTCAGAGCTGGGAATTGCTCAACAGGTTTCCCAGAGAAGCTGCGTCCATCCCACTCTGGAAGTGTTCCAGGCCAGGTTGGACACGGCTTGGAGCAGCCTGGGATAGCGGAAGGTGTCTCTGCCCATGGCAGGGGTGGAACAGGATGAGCTTTAAGGTTCCTTCCCACCCAAACCATTCCGGGATTCTGTGATCTCTACATGGAAAAGCACAGGGAACACTGTTCCTGCTGCGGAGAAGGGAAGCACTTACATCTCTGGAGAGTCCTCCTTGCTGATGTACTCCTCCAGGATGCTGGTGTCGATGTTGGATGGCTCCAGAGCTCCATTAATGTCGTGGCCTGAAGGGGAGAGCAGGTGCAAGCATGAGCCAGGAGAAGGACAGGAAAGGGCCTTGGAAACACCACCAGACACTTGCAGAGTCAAGGGACTGATCTGAGAATCATGGAATCATGGAAAGGGCTGGAAGGGACCTTAAAGATCACCCCATTCCAACCCCCTGCTGTGGCAGGGATGACTCACTGGATCAGCAAATCCCTGGGGATTGCCAGCCATCCATCCCGCACGTGGGACAAGCCAGGGAGGGGACATAGACACGTGGTGGGGACCAGATCCTTCGGGATCCCTTCCAGCTCAGGCCATTCCACAATTCCCTTTTGGACCGTTCGTGGAACACAATGGAATTTCTCCACAGCAACCCTGGATCGGCTCCCGACCCCCCTCCCTCTCCTCTGCTCTGTGGGCAGGTGGTGGATTTCCCTGTCCTTTCTCCGGAGGGCTCCTCCTCCCCTCCCTGCCCTGTTCCAGGGAAGCTGGGCAGGGTTTTGTTGACAGAAAATCCTTCCTTTATCTGTCTCTCCCAAGTGGGAGTCCGGAGCCAGCCCGCGGTGCCAAAGGCGCTGCCAAGAAAGTGGAAGAGAAGATCCAAGTCCCCCCCGCTTGGATAAGGAAGTCGGTGAAAGACCATCCTGAAGGACCCCACGTGAAAGCTCAGGAGAAGCCCCTGACCCCCCAGCTCCCGGGAAAGGTCACCCACTGATCCGCAAAGGCCAGCCCGGGGGGCTCGGGCCCACCCTGGCCAATTGCAGCTCTCCCCCTGCAAATCCCTTTCATACCAAGACAGGCAAATCGGCAGAAACAAATCCAGCTAGGAATTCTGCCAAGCGGACGGGGTGTGTGTGGATACAGTGATCCCTGCCTTAGAAACCTCGGCGAGAGGAGGGGAAAATCCCAGGTGAGCGCCCGTGCTTGGGACACCTCCGTGGCAGAGCCTGGCGACTTGGGGGACAGGGTGAGGATGTTCCTCCAGGAGAACACGGGATCCTCCCGGAGCAGGGACGCACGATGCTGCCTCCAGGTGAGCACTGAGGTGAGGAGAGGACGGAGCAGGCGGAGCCTCCGGGATCTCCAGCTGTGCCAGCACCTCCAGTGTGGAGCTGCAAAGCCCAGTGTCCACTGTGACAGCCACGTCCTTTCCTGAAGTTCCTGGGATGTGGGAGCTCCACCCCATTATCCTCGGAGCTATGGGCGCTCACTGAGGGCCACCCCTGTGTCTCTCACTCATCCCTAAGTATCTCTGCCACAGCCTGCTCCCAACACTTCCCCACGAACGCATCTCCCAGGGCACCTCTTCAAACCCCCTCTGTGATCCCACAGCATCCCTGAAACCTCCTGCTGGATACGAGCACTCCAGGAGGGTGGGAGTCCTCCCCCTGCTCCGTTGCCTCCCTCTTGGCCAAAAGAACCCTGGGCTATAAATCACAGGATGCCTTTGGCAAACACCCACTCCCAAGGCCATCAGGAAACTTGTCTTTATCCCAAGTTTCGGCGTCGGGATCCACAATCAAAGCAGCAAAAAGGGCACTTGGCCAATTTCTGTGACTCAGCCTGTCCAAGAAAAGTCCGACCCAGCAGGTTTCCCTCACACCTCCAAATTCCAGGTGCTTCCCCGTGGTGGAAGAGGAGCCTAGGAACCATCGGGAAAGGATGGGAAGCACTCTATAGACAGCGGGATGCTGTGCTTCCCTATTTTCTAAGGGTGGGGAGGCCCTGCCACAGGGAGCCCAGAGAAGCTGTGCCTGCCCCTGGATCCCTGGAAGTGTTCCAGGCCAGGTTGGACAGGGCTTGGAACAACCTGGGACAGTGGGAGATGTCCCTGCCCATGGCAAGAGGGTGGAACTGGATGGGCTTTAAGGTCCTTCCAACCCAAACCATTCCAGGATTCCTTTGCTTCCTCGAAGTCACCTTGAGGAGGGCGAGATAAGCGTGGTGACGCGAGAGCTGCGTCAGGGCCGGAGGGGAGATGTGGCTGCCCACCAGAAATAAAGCACCTTCCTCTGCTCCTGGATTTGCACCAATCCAGGGATACCAGGGCAGGGACGAGGAATGTCCCACCACCCGGAGCTTCCATGCAGCCGGGCTCTTACCAAAGCCAGCTTAGGTGATTAATTAAGAGCTAATACTGCTCCGTAGTCACGAGATCCCAACGGCACCGGCATTCCCTCCCCCTCCCTAGTGGGGATTAGGGGGAAGCCACCAAGGAAGGAAGCTCAACACCCACACGGCTCTGCACGGGACAGGCTCCTGCACCTCATCCCAGCAAAGGAAAGATGGAGCAGCCCAGGGAAGCCCTGAGCTCATCCATCCCAAACCTGCCAGGTGCCTACAGCCTGTCCTCCTCCCGTCCCTGGCATTGTCACCCTGCTCTCCCACAATGCCACCACTCCACTTTCCAACCTTTCCCTGGGAAAAGAGCCATGGCGATCCCAAAAAAATCCCAACCTCTGCCCAAAGAACAAGAAGTTAAACCCTCAGCACCCTCCTCGTGAGCGGAGCCGGGCGGGCTGAGGCCCCTGGACGTGTGAGAATGCCAGGAATCCCAATGTTTGGACTGGTTTTCTCTGCCTTTCCCAAACCTCCAAACAGGCTCCACATCCCAATGGAGGTGCTTCCCGCCCCGCCACCTCCTCCCTGCCCCTGCTCCGACCAGCTTGTCCCTCCTGGTGGCACCTTCCTGACTCCTTGGCCCAGTTTTGGGTGCTCCCAGAGATGGGCACAGGGCCACAGGGCTTGGAAAGAGTTAATGGAGCCTGGCCTCCGTGAATTGTCATATTTACAGGTCTGAGGGATTTAACCCGGAATTCTCCCGGAGTGATAGGCCGAGAAGTTTATGGAATTTCTATTTATAACAGTCCCCCCTCCCTCTTCAATTCCTACTCTGTTGCCTGTCTTCAAATCAGCCCTAATCCTGCCTGGGTCACCTGGGGGTGGGAGGAAGGGAGAGAGCTGGAGAACCTCATCCCGGGATGCGCTAACACGAACCAGATGTGGGAAGCTGGAGCTGACGACTAGGTCAGCGCTCCGGAGGGGCTGGGGAACATCAGCCAAGGGTGGGGGGACACCGCGGGGGAGGAGGAGGAGGAGAAGAGGCTGTGCCAAGCCCAGAGCTCCCCAGTGCCATTGGAGCCACGTACCGGGGAGTCTTCAGGGAAGACTGAGGCACGGAACAGCCCGGGAGGCGATAAAATATCCAAAGGGGCGTAGGGTGGAATGGGACCAGGAGACCCCAGGAGCTGCTGGTTCTGTGTGGTCCCTCTCCTAGCGCTCCTCCAGCATGTGGGACACAGGGATGAGCAGGACACGTGGCATGAAGCTCCACCAGGAATTACCTGGGCGCCCGGGGAGGCAGAGAGCCCTGGCACATCCCTGGGCACATCCCCACGCTCATCCCCGTGTCCGCACACCAGGGCTCGGTTGTGCAACGCCCAGGCCAGGCTGCAGCATCGGCACATTCCCGGGGCCCCCGCGCTGCTCCTCACCCCCTTCTCCCTCCTGCCGTGTTTATCCTTCGGCCCGGGGGGATTGGCTGCCGGCCTGGCCGCGAGCACCAGGAATCCGGGCCACGGCAAACAAACCAAACACCGCCTAAGCCCGGGGAGCCGCGGGGCCAGCGCTCGGCTCCGCAGCTTCTTCCCATCCCGGACGGCTCTGCCACGCAGGGAGAAGCATCCCTCCCATGCCTGCAACCACGGCAAACCCACAGGCTTGGGCTGCACACCTGGACACGGCTGCTTCCACAAGGGACAGCGGGATGACATCCCTATCACCCCACGTGCCCAACCCTGGGCTGCTTCCGTCCCCTCCAGTGACCCTGGAGGAGCCCCTGGCTCCCCGTGGATCCCGGCCCAGCATTCCTGCTTAATTAATGCTCTTTATTACCTGACTGGGATGATAACCAGCCCCCAAACGGGGCTCCTGTAACCGGAGTGGGACACAGAGCCGGCGCTCCCACAGACCACCCCAGAGCGAAGTCCCGGCTGTCCAAGGTGTTTCCAGGGGATCCCAGGCCTTTTCCCTGAATGGCAGCCCCTCCTCACCCCATTACTGTCATCCTTTGCTCCCTCCAGGAATGTCATCCTTGAGCATTAGGATGCCTTTCCCCCCTGCACATCCCAACCTGCTTTGTGCCCCTTCCCATCACAAAAGGCAGGACTGTCCCGGGCAATGCTGAGGTTCAGCCACCTCCTGCATCCCATCCTGGCGACATTCCCTTGCCAACGCATCCCCAAGGACATTCCCTGTTCCTCCAAAGCAAATCCCTGTTTGTGCCAGAGCAGAAAACCCAAGGCCCAAATTCCACCAAAATCCTCGCCAAACACACAGCCAGGGATGAGCTCTGCCATCCATGGGATAAGATCTCAAGGAAAACACCAAACCGAGGGCTAAGGATTTGGGGATTTGTGACAATTTGGGTGTCATGGAATTAAAATGAACGGAGCAACGGAGCAACAGATCCAGATTCGGGACATACACATCCCACCAAACCTTCTCTGAAGAGGGGCCAGGATTGTTCCCAGCCCAGAATAAACAGTGTTACAGGGTGGCCAGGAAGACTCTCGACCAACCACCTGGATAACAAGGAGCCAGTTCCAGAGGCAGAACACTCAGAACAATGAACTGGCCCAGTGGAAAGTACAACCAGACCTATGGCAAGGGGATGGAACTGGATTATGATGCTTTCCAAGCCAAACCATTCCAGGATTCCCTGAACGCCCAGAGTCCAGAAGCAGCAGCATCTCCCCATTCCCTGGAAAGCTCCCTCTGCTCCTATGTGATCCCACAACTCCTTAGATGGCAAAAGCACCTTTGGATGAGGTGGACGAGGCCCTGGGAAACACCCCAAACTCAGGGATAAGGAGGCAATACCGTCTCTCCATCCCCCATTCCCAAGAGGACAAAGTGTCACTGGGAGACACCCTAAAGCATAGGAAGCGTGAGGAGCCAGAGGAAAATTTCCTGCTGTGCCATGGGCACGTTCCTTGGGAAGCTGTGCAGGAAAAGGAGGCAGAAGGATGATCCTCCCTCCTGAACTTCCCTCCCTCTGAGCACCTTCTCTCCTCCGGCCCTCCTGAATTTCCCCCATCTCCCATCATCTCCCCTCGCCAGAGCCCTTCTTCCCTCCTGCATCCCTTTCTCCTGGCAGCTCCCCACCCTTGTCCTGGCCTTTCCCCCGCCCTTGCCAGCTGTGAACCTTGGCATGGATGGAGCCATTGTCCTGGGAGAACGGGGGCCGAGGAGGAGGAGGGGAAGGTGTGAGAGGGGACACAGAGGCGCGTTTGTCCCCGTCCCCGCGGCCGTCAATGCCGCGCTTGTCCATTCATGCTCTCCGAGGGCAGGAACAGCGGCTCCATTTGGGAGGCTCCAAGGTGCCTGCCCAGGGGGGCACATTGCCCTGTTTGTTTGGAGACAACGCCTTTATCTCCCTTCCCGGGATGAGGGTGCTGGAGCAGGGACAACAGGACCGGAGGAGGCCACTTCGTCTGGCGGCTCCCGCTGCACGAGGCTGGGGCCTCATCCTTGGGGACAACAGGGATGGGGAAAAGCTCCTGAGGATCCCTTCTGCTGAGGTGCCTCACCTGACCTCGTTTTATCCAGATGGCAGCTTTGGGGGGACGGGAGGGACGTTTTCCATAGGGTAACACGACGTGGGATGAGCTCCTGGACACTGCCGTGGTGGTGAAGGTCCATATCCATATCCCATACCATTCCCTCAGAGTGAATTATCCCCAGGATGGATAAAAAATTAATAACATTAATTAGCAGCTACGTACCAGCACCAAGCAGAGACTCGATCCAGCTGCCCAGAGCCTTCCCATGCTCGGCAGTGCCCGGGAGAGGGAATACTCAGCGAAGCACGAGGAGCTGGCAAAGCTGATGGCAGATCCTGAGCTGTGTTCCTGCTGCTCTGCTGCTTCCAAGGAAAGAACCCAGGAATGCAGTCCCTGGATGCTGACCTTGCTGCAGGACAACCTTGTGGCTCTGGGAAGGCTCTTGGGGAATTTGGAGATCCAGGATGAGCCACGATCAGCCCAACTCAGACATCCACAGCACACACATGGGGAACTCAGGATAACTCAGGATTTGGAGTGGTGCTGCCTCTCCTGGGAACCCCCCCAGCACAAAACAATCCTTAGGGAGGGAAATTAAGAATGGAACAGCACTGGGACGCTGGAGCAGAGGCAGCCAAGCATCGCTGGGAACACTGTGTCCAGGTCAGACACATCATTCCCTCCCTTCCAACTGGGAGGCACCAAAGTCTGTCCAGGCTGGACAATCTCCAGAGGAGACTGAGTGGAAAAAGCAGAGCCATTTATCTGGATGGGACTTTTTCCAGGGCTTGGGAAGGGCCATCCCAAGTTTTGTGCAACCACCATGGATCTTTCCCAAGGAGGAGCACCAGGTCACCAGGGTTTTCCTGCTGCTCACACAGCTGGGACATTTGCTCCGGAATTGTCTCCCAAGGAAATCACAAAGGGCAGCAAAAGCTTCCTTGACCATGAGGCACAAAGCTCCCAAGGAGGATCCCATTTTTCCCAGGATCTAACAGGACCAAGAGAAGCAGGAGAGGTACAGGGCTGTCATTTCTGCCTCCATGATCCCTGCAGTGGGATGGTCCTTAAGGTCCCCCCTTTAATCGAAACCATTCCAGGATCCTATGCAATTGAACTCATTACAGAAACCCCAAAATTCCCGAGGGATTACTGCCATGCTGGCTCTTCCCACATCCACTCTTCACAGTGAACTGAGGTTACTTTTTTTAAAAAAAAAAACAAAAAACCTTGTTTGCCTTTTCTGACCAACTCTGAGCCGTCTTGGAACATATTTCCTGCTCCAGGGATTTAGCAAACACTTCCCAGACAATACAGCCGAGATACCGAACGCGCTGCTTGGATCCCGTCCATCCCGCGCGCTCCCTGGGTGTTCCCGGGATCACTTCAAAGCACTGGGCTGCCTGGAGAGGCCCAAATCCAGAGGGAAGGTGCCTGGCATGCTGCTCGAGCATGTGGCACGGGGAGGAGAGGATCAGGAGGTCGCTTGGGAAGGTGGGAATGAGTTGTCTCCAAATGAAATACCAGGCACAAGGATTTTCCTAGCAGAGACCCCACAGGAAGGGACCTGGGACAAAAGCATTCCAGGAACCAGGTGGGGCTCAGGCTCTGCTCCCAAGGAACGATGGACAGAAAAGAAAATGGCCTCAAATGGCAGCAGGGGAGGTTTAGGCTGGACATCAGGGAAAATTCCTTCATGGAAAGGGTTGTAAAGCACTGGAACAGACTCCAGTGGTGGAGTCCCCATCCCTGGAGGGATTTAAAATCCCTGTGGATGTGGCACTTGGGGATGTGGGACAGTGGTAGGGCTGGGGGAATGGTTGGACTCAGTGATCCCAGGAGGCTTTTTCAATCTAAAAGACTCCATGATTCCATGATCTCTGCCCATGTGGGGTGAAAGAAACTCCCAAGATTCCTGGCCCCTTGTTTCTGTTCGATGGCCCGTGCAAGGGATTATAGGGATACAAGAAAGGAAGAGGTGGCAAAGCCCTTTTCTCCTGGCAAAACCAGGATGGTGACCTCAATCTCATGGATAAACTCTCTGTGGCAGTGGGAAAAAACCTTGGGAGTTCATCCCTGGTGCAACACAACTGGCAATGAGGGAAAAACACCTTAACCACGTGAGAATGGGGAACGGTTGGACTCTGTGATCCTGCAGGGTTTTCCAACTTAAATCCAAACTTTTATGGGTTGGAAATCCTGTAAAAATCCCTCTCAGTGATCGGTCCTGACCTATTGCATCCACAGATCCCCCCTCTGGATGCCCAGAGCCACACTCCATGGACTTCAAAACCAGGAAGTAGGAAAGGTCCCTACCTGGGCATTCCATGGCCCATCTCATTGGTCTGGGGTGAGTTTGTCCAGTTCCTCTTCCCAAGAACACCAGCACAACTTCCAGCATCCAGGCTCCTCATCCCGGGCTGTGAAAACTCTTCCCAGCCTGCAGGTCCTCACAGGGCTGCTCCCTGTATCCCCCTGGCTCCTCAACACCATGAGGTGAGTTTGGGAACACCATTTATCACCCAGGATGGGTTGGGTTGGACAGGACCTTAAGGATCATCCAGTCCCACCTTTTCCATGGGCAGGGACACCTGCCCCTAGTCCAGTCCTTCACTGCACATCCACCTCTCCATCCCAACTGCCCTTCCCAAACACTGAATTAAAACAAGCTGGGTCAGAGGGGGCACGGACAGGGAGGGTCAGCCCCTACCCAGAACTCCTCGGATTTTGGGATCGATGGGATCTCATCTGGGAAAAGCCCATTCCTGTTCAGCAGACGAGCAGCGAGCACACTATCAGCAAGCAGCCAACGGTGAAATGGTTTGATGGCCCTTGTAAGGCTCCGTTTTCCAGGTTTTCCTTTACTTAAGCAGGTGTTTCATTCCCAATAAAGTCAAAGCGCCCTTTTCGGTGCTTCCACGAATCAATGTCCATAAACCCTGGCTTGTCATAACACAGGAGATAAGCCAAGATCCAGCAGGCTGATAAGACGTTTGCTTTCCTGTTTATCTGGATTTCGAGCAATCGTCACTTGGGATTAAAAGCCATAAATGATGCAGACGTCTCAATCCCTGGAAGGGTTCAAGGCCAGGTTGGATGGGGCTTGGAGCGACCTGGGATAGTGGAAGGCATCCCTGCCCATGGAACAAGATGGGATTTAAGGTCCCTTCGAACCCAAACCATTCCAGGATTCTATCAATCAACAAATGAAACCTCCACTTGTTTCGGAAATCCCACCTGAGTCTTCCCCAAATCCCATTCCATGCCCATCCCAGGCCCTCTGCACTGTCTCCTCCCCACCAAACTGCTTGGGTAGGGACACCAGAACAACTCACCACTCCATAGCAAAGCCAGGGTGATACCAAAGACTCTGCAGGGAAAACCATGGAAAATCCAATAAACCCCAGCAAAAATTCCTTTAATGCCTGGTTTTTACACCCAGGCTGGATCCAAGCACACCGAGGCTGTTTAAAACTCCAGCCTTGGCTTTTCCAACCAGTTCTCCTCCCCTCCACCCCAAAACCCAGGGAAATCCACAACGTGTTCACTCTCATTCCACGATTCCGCCCGCTCCATTTGCAGCCAGGCCTGGCCACTCTTCCCGCATTTCCCCCTCCCCATTTGGAGTGACTGCCCCAAAGCAGCCAAAGTTCAGCGAGATAAGTGGTGGATGCTGAGTGTCACGTTACATTTTCCCTCAGGAAGGAGGCCTTTCCTTCAAAGGTGCCTCGAACGTGCTCCTGGCGCCGCTGGAAGCCGGCGGGAGCACGGGATTCCAGGCTGGCAACACCATCCACATCCCACCGGATCAGGGAGAAGATGAAGGTGGAACTGGATGATCTTTAATGTCCCTTCCAACATACTGTGATTCCAGGCCCTGCTGTGCATGGAAGAATGGGGAGAAGGAAGGCCTGTTGAATAAGCAAGGGTGGGCCAAGCATGCCAGTCAGGTAGAATAAAAGGATATATCCATGAAAATATAAGTGGGAGCCACTGGACAGCCAAGATTGGTGTCCAGTCACAGAACCCTGGAGTCGTTTGGGTTGGAAGGAACCTTAAAGCTCATCCAAGTTCCACTCCCTGGATGGTGAGAAAGGGACACCTTCCACTGTCCCAGGTTGCTCCAAGCCCTGTCCAACCTGGCCTTGGACACTTCCAGGGATCAATCCACCCCGCACTTCTCAGAGTTCCTATCTTCCCTCCACAGCAGCAGGACACCTCCCCTGCTCTCCGCCACTGTCTCATCGCTGTCTGTCCATCCCCAGTCCTGGTACCCCTCTGGAATGCCCCGTGCTGAGGGTTGTCTCTCCTGGATGATGCCGGAGCACGGGATGGGCACCCGGAAAGCGCCGGCTCGGCCCCAAAACCACGAGGCCGTTCCTGTTTGTGTCTCCAGCCACAGCTGCTCCCTTGTCCTCTGGCACGGCACATGCTAGTTAATCATTCCTCAGGCACATTCGGTGTCCCGGGATTCTTATCGGAGAGTGCAAAGTCCAATCAGCAACAGCACTGGGAAGAGGCAGGAGGGTTCCCTGGCAAGGGTGGCAAAGCCGTGCCGGAGCAACGCCATGCCCAGGCTGGGATACATGGGAGGGATGCCAAGGCATGGGCTGGGAAGTGCTGAGGGTTCACTTGCACCTTCCTAGCACAGCTCCTGGCTCCAGATCATGGAGTTGTGGAGTGGCTTGGGTTGGGAGCGACTGAAAGGATCATCCAGATCCACCTCTGCCCTGGGCAGGGACCCCTTCCACTACCTCAGGTTGCTCCAAGGCCCATCCAGCCTGGCTTTGGACACTGCCAGGGATCCAGAGGCAGCCACAGCTTCTCTGGGCACCCTGTGCCACCACCCTCACCAACAGATCCCTCTGGTCATTCCCACCAGGAGGAATCCATGAGGCCCCTGACCAGAAGAGGGAAAGAAGAGCAGGATCCCATCTCTCTTCTCTGACACAACCAGTCTCAGGAGCAATTTAATTCCCTCCTTCTGGCAGCTGGGACGACTCTGTCCTGGAAGGGCCCTTGCTGAGAAGTGTGAGGGAGCCAAGGGAAACCTGTGCATCCAGCATCCCGAGGCTCCTCCTTGGCCAGGATTCCTTTCCCAGATCCCTGCACGCAGCAGCCCTTCCACACCCCATCCCAGGCACGGGCTCAGCCAGATCTCTGTGTCACCATTTCCATCCTGCTCACACCTCCAGCACGACTCCCTCTAATCCACCCTGACTGCCACCTCTTCCTGAAGTTTCTCTCTGTGTCCAGGCACTGCTCCCAGGGCACCAACCTATGGAAGGGGCATTACCCAGGACATTACCCAGGCAAAGTTCCTCCTCACGGAGCCTCATGCTGACATCGCCTTTCCAAATCCCAACCTGCCCTTTGCTGCGCTTTAGGGATCCACCCTCCCATGAATGGCTCTCTGGCCTTACTTCACCGGGATGTCTCCTGCACTTCTCCCAGGATAAAGGAGTTGTGGGGTCCAGGATAAAGGAGTTTTGGGGAACTGGGAGGGAGAAGCACCAGCACAACCATCACGAGACCATGCCGGAAGCATGGTTTGGCATCAGCCATCTCCTGAGGAGAGGACAAGGATGAATCCTTCAGCTGAAGGCTCCGGGAATCTCCTGCTGGGATGGACGTGGCAGCTTCCCCCCAGTGTCCAGGAATGCCACCTGGGTGTGGTGATGAGCTCAAGGGAATGCTTTTGTCTCTTCCCTGCTCTGCTCAGGCCCTGGAATGGAGCTGGACCCTGCAGCATCCTCACGTCACCTGCTGCTGTTGAGGGCTGACCAAGCCAGGCAGGCAGGGAAGCTTCCAACAGAGGGAAGAGGGAGGAGAACCAGGGAACAATCCCACTGGGAAGAGAGATGGAGAGGCAGAGAGGAAAGCAAGGCGAGCCACGGAAGGGCTGGGGGGTCCGTGCCGTTACCTGCTCGGATCCAGCGCATCCTGAGCATGGTGAGAGCCGATGTCAAGCTCCCGCCGGATCCCTGCTCTCTCCCTGTGTCATTATTCCCTGAGCTCAGCTCCTCCAGCTCCCGGGGCTGCCTCTGCCTGCCGGTTTTTCTATTCCCTCCGGGAAGAGTGGGAGGGCCGGGGAGGCGGCCGGGCGGCTGCCGCTCCGCGCTGGGATTTGGGACCGCGAGGGGATTACCCGCGGGGATGGTCATGTGTTTGTGCTGTACCAGCTTCCCCGGGCCCATTCCGGCACGGGCTGACTCCCGGCTCCCAAAGAACTCCGGGCAAAGCCTCTTACCTTCCCACGGCGCCAGCCAGGCCCTGCAGAGACTGTCACCTGCGCGTCCCCGAGCCGCTCCTCCCGCGGCCGCGAGCCCCCCCCAGCACGGATCACGCTGGGCTTTTCCAAGGTGTTCTCCCCTCCCTTGCCACGGCACCTCCGTGTGGGAAAAGCTCTCCCCGACGTCAGGGCTCGGAGATAGATTTGGGGAGAGGCAGTGGGTGAAGAGTTAGCAGGGAGCCCCCAAAGGGCCATTTTTTAAGGAATTCCAAGGAAAGTGATGTTCTGATCTGTGCAGTTGCATTTCCATGTCAAGCCCAGGAACCTAAAACATGGGACACCAGGACGGACCCCCCAAGCTCTGCTGTCCTCCTGCCCTTTCTGCTCCCAGTTTTCAGCCCCAAGACATCCCAAAGCAACAGGAAGACTTGGGAGCAGTCCTGGGATTCTCATGGATGCACTGGTTTACGCCAGCAGGACTCTGACCAGCAAATTCCTTCTCCATCCATTTCCACCACCACCAAATCCCCCTTATGGCCCAGCATGGGGGACAAGGGGCAATCCCAGCTGTCCTGGGCTCACCTCACAGCCTCAGCTCCGGCATTTTATATTCCTTCATCCAAGGAAAACAGAGAAATGCTCCAGACCTCTTCCTGCAGGGTGACACTCCCTCCTCACGGGCACCAAGCGCTCCATTAGCAAAACCACCAGGAGCGTTACCAACACCAGGAACACGGGAACAGGTTGTCCAGAGAAGTTCTGGATGATGGAGGGTGGGTTTAGATGGGATATTGGGAAGAAATCCTTCCCTGGGAGAGTGGTGAGGCTCTGGAATGGATTTCCCAGAGAAGCTGTGGCTGCCCCATCCCTGAAGTGTCCAAGGGCAGGCTGGATGGGGCTTGGAGCAACCTGGGAGAGGGAGAGATGTCCCTACCCATGTGAGACTGGATGATCCTTAAGGTCCCTTCCCACCCAAATCATTCCAGGATTCCACAATGGCACATATCCAAACATTCCCACAGGCAAAACCATCCACTCCTGGTCACTCCCAGCTCGGAGATTCCGAGCCCAGCAACCCCTGCACTCCACAGACAATATTCCCAGTGCTCCAGCCACTTGTGCTCCATGGAAACGTGAGGAGCTGCTGGATAACCCTCATGGAACTCTTCCCCTTCTGCTGACCCAACTCTTGTCTTTCCCAGCTCCACCTCAACCCCAACCCCACCGAGCTTCCAGCGCCCGCTCTCCTTTCCCCGTTCCTTTCCCGAATTCCCGCGTCCCAGCCCCCGCCGGCCCCTCTCCGCACATCTTTCCCGCTGTACATTCTTCCCTGAGCCCTTATCTCATAAATTAGCCGGGAGAGGGATCCCAAATAGCTGAGCCATGGCGTAAGCGTTTCCGTGGGGCAGGGGCGGGCGGGAGCAAGGGAAAGGTTGGGAGCAGGATGCCAGCCAAGGGTCAGACGCTGTCAACTCCCTCCTTTCCCTTTGAATCCAAACACAAACGCTCCAGGAACACTCCCAAACCTATGGAAAGCTCCTTTCCCTCTGCTGCCAGAACCCCCCTGGCATCCCACGCTCGCTGCTCCAGGACTTTCACCCAAGGGTTCCTTGGGAGGATGGTCCTGGGCACCTCCAAACACATGTTGACACACATCAGGGAGTTTGGGGAGATTCCTGAGTGGGAAGGGATGATCCACGACGCTCATCCCAGTCCAACTCCTGGCCCTGCACAGGACAGCCCCAAAAATTCCACCACGTGCCTGAGAGCACGAGGACAGCGAGAATCTTCTGAAGGCAGGAGAAGCCCAGCTTGAGGACACTCAATAGGGAAAGCCAGGATTGCATTCCCAGCACCTTCATCCCTTCTCCAGGAGAGCATGGAGTTATTGCCAATCCATCTTTTCGCTGAAAGGGAATCATCTTTTCCTTTTCCATAGCCCATCCCAAACACCAGAGCAAAGCCTGGGATCTTTCCCATCCTTTTTTATGTTTCTCTATCCTCACACGCTTCAGAGATCACCCTCAATGAGCAGCCAGCCATATTCCAGGGAAATAAGGATATCTGGGAAAACAAGGATACACAGGGAAAGCAGGATATCCACGGAAGTAAATATATCCAGGAAAACAAGAATACCCAGGGAACAAGAATATATAAGGAAACAAGGATACCCAGGGAAACAAGGATATCCATGGAAGTAAATATATCCAGGAAAGCAAGGATACCCAGGGAACATAAATATATAAGGAAACAAGGATACCCAGGGAACAAGGATACCCAGGAAAACAAAGGATACCCAGGAAACAAGAATACACAAGGAAACAAGGGTACTCAGGACAACGAGGATATCCAGGAAAACAAGGATACCCAAGGAAAACAAAGGATACCCCGGGAAACAAGAACATCCAGGAAAACAAGGAAATCCAGGAAAACAAGGAAATCCAGGAAAACAAGGAAATCCTGCCTGAGCAAACAGCAAGGAAAATTTAGGAAATCTCCAGGTCCATCTCTCACAGGCAGGAAAACCAGAGGCACTGACGGGACCTGAGATTTTGGGAGCAGTCCCTTCCCAAAACAAGCCTGGCTCTGTGGATGGGACCAGCCGCCAATTCCAGCCAAATTCCAGGATTTGGAACGACCACAGGCACCAATTCTTCCCCAGCTCCACTAGCAGAGCCCCCACTCCCAAAAGTCTCCAGGAGGAGCCTGGTTAATCCTCGTCTGACACTGGGAAATACCAAGGGCTCAGGGATTCCTCTTACATCTCCTGGGATTGCTTAGAGCAGGCTCAGATCCCGGGAAAAGCAGAATCGAGCAAAGGGATGAGGATTCCCAAATTATTCCAGGGTTCTCAGCCTGCAGGAAGAGATCTCTCCGGGGATGGGATGAGCTGTGAGAAGAAAATAGTTCACTCCAAGAGAAAAATAAGTTGGAAAATTATTTCCTCTAGATGGGAATTCACTGACAAATTTTGAAGGAGTGATAGGATAATTCATTTATTCCTGTGAATGATTAAATTCCAACAGATCTATTGTTCACCACATCCAGAAAGCATTAATTCCTCAGGAGGGCCAGATTCCAGAGTAAATCCAACTCCGTGCTGTGATTTAAGGCCCTGACCTTCACTCCCAAAAAACCAGAGGATCAGTTTGGCCTCAGAATTCCTCAGAGCACCACAATTAAAGCAGGCACGAGAGAGTAAAACTGAGCAGCAATTCCTGGTGGTAAAACTTCCTCCTCTTCCCTTCTCCCCCTCCAGCTCCATGTCAGGACAGATGCTCTGGAGTAAACAGCGGGAAAGGGATCGAGCTGCCCAAACAAAGTTGTGCTCCGTGGAATATTCGGCTCAGAGAGGTTTTAAGAAGGATTTTATAGCTGAGAGTAAGAAATATCCTTCAGGCAGCACAGTTTCCTTGATCCTGGATTTTTACGGGGACGGGATGGTTTTGATTCAAGAGAAAGAGAGAAAAAAGAAGGGGAAAGAGATAAAAAGGGGAAAAAATAAGGAGGAAAAAGGGGGAGAAAGGAGGAAAAAGGGGAAGAAACAGGAGGAAAAGGGAGAGAGGAGAAAAGGGGGAGAGAGGAGGAAAAAGGGTGAAAAAGGAGGAAAAAGGGAGAGACAGGAGGAAAAGGGAGAGAGGAGGAAAAAGGGGAGAGAGAAGGAAAAAGGGGGAGAAACAGGAGGAAAAGGGAGAGACGGGAGGAAAAAGGGGGAGAAAGGAGAAAAAAAGAAAGAAATGAGGAAAAAAGAAAGGAGGAAAAAAAAGAGAGGAAGAATCCCAGGATGGTTGAGGTTGTCAGGGACCTCTTGGAGTCATCCTGCTAGAGCAGGATCCCACCCAGCGCCCAAAAAGAACAGGAAAACAGGAAAAGAAAGGAATCTCCCCACTCTAATAAAGATGCTCTGTGGACAGGGAGAAATCCCACATTTCCAATGGAAGAGAGGGAGAGCTGGTCCATAAATAACACTGGGATGCTGTTAAATAAATGTTGGGTGCTCAGACCCCCAGGATGGGAAGTGGGAGAGGAGGATGGAGGAGCTTGGCCCAAGCGAAATCCTAACACCAAAGAAAACCCTGGAAGGCTGCAGGGAACGTGGGCTGGGAGCGGCCAACAAGAGCCCTCGTGGTGAGGATTCCCATCCTCCCTAATCCTGGGGCTCCTGGAATCTGGGACCATGGAGCTAACAGGGGGTGCTTCTTCCTTTGAAGAAGAGGAGGTGCCTTGCTGGGGGATTGCATGGATGCCAGGAGAGAGGAAAGCATGGAGGAAGCAGCTTGAGCTCCCACTCGCTCCCAAGAGCATCTTCTGTTCCCACTTCCTGGGATAAATCCTTCGACTGGCCAAAGAATCCATAGGAACAGCATTGTCCCACACCCCAATTGCCCCTGCACTGTGCAATCCCACTGCTCCAAAGAGGATCCCAGCTCTGGAGCTGACCCATGGACCAGGATCCACCCCAAGAGCTGTTGGGGCAAAGGAGCCTCGCTGGGATGGGCACGTTATTCCCTCAAGCAGGGCAATATTCCCTCATCCCAAAGGACACAGCCCATGGCAACTAAACCTCAGCCTGGCAAGCGACCCTCTGGAAAACAAGGCAGGGAAATGAAGCAGCGAGGGGGAAAGAGAAGGAAGCAACCACCCCACAAGGAAGAGCGGAGCACGCCAACAAAGCCAGAGCCGGGGAGGGAACACGGAGCCAAGGCAGGAACAACAATGGGATCAGACTCCCAGCACACTCCAGTTCAGTCACCAGCAACCACATTTCATCCAACAGAGGCCCAATTCTCTTCCCAACCACTTTCCCACCCTGGTGGGAAGGAGAGTGATCCACAGCCATGCAGTATCCAAAGGGGTCCAGAGGCCAGAGCCACTGCCGTGAGCCTGCTCCCGCTCCAAGGATGGTGAGGGACATTCCACAGTTCCTGCTGGGGTCACAGTGGGAATCTAACGCACGGCACAACACAATTCCCAAAATATCCAGCTTGGCACCTGTGCTGTGCACCGGAGGATGCACAACTGCCCCTGGATTGCGCCCAGGGACAGGGATCTGTGCCATTCCATGGCGGGACAAGGCTAGGATGGTGTGGAGCCAGGCTGGGAGAGCCTGGAGAAGGGAAAGCTCCAGGAGGAGCTCAGAGCCCCTTGCAGTGCCTAAAGGGGCTCCAGGGGAGCTGCAGAGGGACTTTGGCGAAGGGCCTGGAGTGACAGGACAAGGGGGAATGACTTCCCGCTGCCAGAGGACAGGATTAGACGGGATGTTGGAAAACGAATCCCTCCCTGTGAGGGTGCTGAGGCCCCGGAATGGATTTCCCAGAGCAGCTGCGGCTGCTCCATCCCTGGCAGTGTCCAGGGCCAGCTCGGACGGGGCTGGGGGCACCCTGGGCTAGCGGAAGGTGTCCCTGCCCGGGGCAGGGGATGGCACTGGACGATCCTTCGGCTCCCTTCCCACCCAAGCCATTCCAAGGCGCGCGCCGCGTGCCGCCGTCGGGGGGGAATCTCGGGATCGCGGTGCCCCCGACCCCGGTACCTTCAAAGAAGCGCTGCAGAGCCTCCGTCTCGTCCACCCCCTCCATGGCTGGGCCATGCACGGGCCGGCCCCGCCTCAGTCCGTGCGGCTGCAGGGGGGCATCGCCCCGGCCCGGGGGGGNCATGGGTGTCCGCCCAGCGCTGCCCCGGACTCGGGCTGCTGCGGCCGCTCCTCCCTCTTTCCCTGCTCCCCTCCCTCTTTTCCCAAATCCAAAAATCCGGCGGCGAAGCGCAAAAAAGCGGTCACGAGCCACCCAGGAACGGCCACTAAAGCGCCGGAAAAGAGTTACTAAAAGAGCCAAGATCTGTGTGCAAATCAAACCAGAAAATAATAATAATAATAGTAATAATAATAATAAAAAGTGCTACGAATCACTAGAAAACAGCATTAAAAAACCCAACAACAACACAAAAAAAACACAACACAAAAAAAAAAAAAAAATAAAAAAAAAAAAAAACCCAAAAAAAACAAAAAATTAAAAAAAAAAAAAAAAACCCAAAAAAAACAAAAAATTAAAAAAAAAAAAAAAAACAAAAAACCCAACAACAACAAAAAATTCAAAACAAAAAAAACCAGGCCCAAATGATCAAATTCTGTCCAGAAACCACCAAAAAACTACCCACGAAACACCAAAATCTGTCCGCATGGCACCGAGCCCCTTACAGAGAAACAAAATGTCCCTGAAGCATCAAAAGCCTCAAGAAGCACCAAAATCTGTCCACAAAGCAACAAAAAACCCTCACAGAGCACCAAAATTTGTCATCAAACTCCCCCTCACAAAACACCCAAATCTGCCCCAAAGCAAAGTCAAAAGGCACCAAAAAATTAGCCAAAAATCCAGCCACAAACCATTGAAAAAAGCACCCACAAAGCAACAAAAAACAGCCAAAAAGAACTTTAAAAAAGCGCCACAAGCCACCCAAAAATCCAGCCACAAATAACCAAAATCTGTCCAGAAACCACCAATAAAAACCACAAAATATAAAAATCTGTTCACGGAGCACCCAAATCCCCTCACAAAACACCAAAATCTGTGCACGATGCATCAAAATCCCCTCACAAAACACAAAAATTTGTGCACAAAACAACCAATTCCCCTCACANGTCGTTCTCGGCGGTGCCGCAGAGGCTGCAGGACTTGCACTCAATGCATTGCCAGCGATAGGAGCGAGCGGCAGCTGCCATGGCCAGCGAGAACTGCAGGCACGAGGGGTGCCCTGGGTTGGGCAAAACCAGCATGAAATACCCCAAAATCACCCAAACCTGTCACAAAATACCAAAATTTGTACACAAAAAACCAAATTCCCCTCACAAAACACAAAAATTTGTACACAAAGCACCAAAATCCCCTCACAAAACACCAAAATTTGTCCCCAAAACACCCAAATCTGCCCCAAAAGCAAAGTCACGAGGCACTGAAAAAGGCAGGCCCCAAGCCACCAAAATCTGTCCAGAAATCACTGAAAAACACCCACAAAGCACCAAAATCTGTCCCCAAAGCACCAAAATCTGTCCCAAAAGTAACAGGGCACCAACAATTGCCACAAATCATCAACAATCCAGCCATAAACTACCAAAATCTGTCCAGAAATAACAAAAAAACACAGCCAGAAAGTACCAAAATCTGTCCACAAGGCACCAAAACCACTCACAAAACACCAAAATTTGTGCACAAAACACCAAAATCCCCTCACAAAACACCAAAATTTGTCCCAAATGCACCAAAATCCCCTCACAAAACACCAAAATCCATCCCCAGAGCATCAAGATCTGTCCCCAAAGTCACAGGGCACCAAAAATCGCCACAAATCAGCAACAATCCAGGCCCCAAGTACCAAAACCTGTCCAGAAATCACAAAAAAAAGGCCATAAAGTACCAAAATCTGTCCAGAAACCACCAAATCCCAGCCACAAAATCCCAAAAACCAGATACAAAACCCCAAACTTACCAGAAATTACAAAAATGCAGCCACAAACCAGGAAATCTGTTCCCGAAAGCAGCCCTGAAGTACAAAATCCAGGCACAAACCAACAAAATCCTCACAGAAATTCCAAAACCAGCCACAAATCATCAGAATCCAGCTTAAAAAAAATAGGAAAAAAAGGGCACAAATCATTGGGATCTGGGTACAAATTCCAAACCCGGGAAATCCCCAAAATCCAGCCTCACGTTCCAGCAAATCATCTGAATCCAGTCACAAATCGCCCTAAATCAGCCCCAAATCACACAAATCCAGTCCCAAATCACCCTAAATTGGCCCCAAATCACCCAAATCCAGTCACAAATCACCCTAAATCAGCCCCAAACACCAAATGCAGCCCAAAATCACCAAAATGCGGCTGCAAATCACCCAAATCCAGCCCCAAATCCAGTCACAAATAATCACAGATCACCCTAAACCAGGGCCAAACACCAAATCCCCTCTAAATCCTCAAAACCCAGCTCCAAACCACCAAAATCCAGCTTCAAACACCAAATCCAGCTCTAAATTACCCAAATTCAGCCCTAAAGCAGCCCCAAATCATCCTCAAACAGCCCCAAACACCAAATCCAGCCCCAAATCATCAAAATCCAGCTGTAAACCACCCAAATCCAGCCCCAAACACCAAATGCAACCCTAAATCATCAAAAATTAGCCCTCAAGTCACCTTAACCCAGCCCCAAATCACCCTAATCCAGCCCAAAATCACACAAATCCAGCCCAAAACCAGCCCCAAACCACCCTATTCTGGCCCCAAATGAGCCCCAAACACCAAATGCAGCCCTAAATCATCCAAATCCAGCCCCAAATCAGCCCCAGACACCAAACTCGACCCTAAATCATCCCCAAACATCAAATCCAGCTCTTAATCATCCAAATCAGCCCCAAACACCAAATCCAGCCCCAAATCCCCGTAATCCAGCTCCAAATCAGCCCCAAACACCAAATCCAGCCCCGAATCCCCCTAATCCAGCTCCAAATCGACCCCAAACACCAAATCCGGGCCCGAATCAGCCCCAAACACCAAATCCAGCCCCAAATTCCCCAAATCCAGCCCCGAATCCCACCCCAAACCTCACTTCCCACCTCCTCTGGGGAAGGCCCCGCTGGGATTCACTCTCCCCACACGTTCCCACAAACCCCAAGAACGCCCTGCTCCCCTCCCCACACATTCCCTGCTCCCACCCAACCCCACGAGGACCCCGAGGAACCATTCCCGCCGGGAATGCCGCCCATGGAAGTTCCGAGTTGTGGCCCTGCCAGCCCCAAACTGTGGGGCCATTCTGCCTCGGGCCAGCCGGGCCACAATGAGGGATTGTCCGGCCCCACATCCCAATGGAGAAGGGCAGATTCTCCGGGATATATAAATTTATTTATCCCGCTCCCACAGCTGTGCGCTGACCAATTCTTCTCCCGGGAGAGGAGGGGGATTGAGGATTGGGGACAGTAATGGGTCTATTATTTCGGGATGGAGAGAACGAGCCCTTTTTTCTCTCCTCTCTCTCTCTTTTTCTCTCTCTCTCTCTCTCTCTCCACATTAAGACAATTGTTATTCCCTGCTCCCCTTGTTCCTGCCCTCGGCACCCTGTTTCGGGCACAAGCTGTGTGGGAATGAAGGGAAATTAAGGAAAAAATGGATTTTTTCCAGGAAAATTTTGAGCCGAGCGCCGGCCTGGCCTAAACCCCATTAGAGGTTGGTCTGTAATGTTTTAATAAAATAAAGATTAAACTCAGCACTAAAATCAGGATTGGACTGGATGATCCTTGATGGTGTTTTCCAACTCAGGATATTCCATGATTCTAGGATCTGGAATCCTAGAATGCAGGATTCTGCCCTTTAGAATCCTAGAATCCATAGAATCCTACACTGATTTCCCTGAAATCAGTGATTTCCCTGAAAATCAGTAGGATTTCCCTGAAATCCTACACTGATTTGTGAGGTTTTATGGCTTTTTTAAAATGCAAAGCACCAAAGCACCAAAATCCCCTCACAAAACACCAAAATTTGTCCCCAATGCACCAAAATCCCCTCACAAAACACCAAAATTTGTCCCCAAAGCACCAAAATCCCCTCACAAAACACCAAAATTTGTACACAAAGCACCAAAATGCCCTCACAAAACACCAAAATCTGTGCACAAAGCACCAAATTCCCCNAAAACACCAAAAGTTGTACACAAAGCACCAAAATGCCCTCACAAAACACCAAAATCTGTGCACAAAGCACCAAATTCCCCTCACAAAACACCAAAATCTGTGCACAAAGCACCAAATTCCCCTCACAAAACACCAAAATTTGTCCCCAAAACACCAAAATCCTCTCACATAACAACAAAATTGGTCCCCAAACCACCAAATTCCCCTCACAAAATACCACAATTATTTAGAATAAATTAGATTATTAGATTTAGAATCCTGGAATGGTCTGGATTGGGAGGGGCCTTAAAGCTCATCCATGGAATTACTGAGCTTGGAGTAGTCCCAAGCAATGAGATCCTGCTTTAGAACTCCAGGACACTGGGAAAATCCCAGTGGGGACTCACCTTCCTTGCAGAATGATCCCAAGGGCAAATTTCCACACGATTCTGGCTCAAATATCCAAAATATTGAATATTTGGGATATATCCTTAACTGAGAGCATTCCTCCTCCTCTTCTCTCCCTGTCATTCCCATCTTCTCCCAAAAATTCCCTGGTAATCAACTTTGTTTGCACTAAAATCCTTTTGTTTATAGGGTGGAATGACTAACTCGGGATACTGCAAAGCATCCTCCTCCTTCCTTAATTTCCTTCTGCACTGAAGGACAGAATCCTAGAAGTGATCTCGAGGGACAGGGATCATGGAATCCTGGAATGGTTTGGGTGGGAAGGGACCTAAAAGCCCATCCAGTTCCACCAGCACCCCCACGAGTTCCTGCCGGGACCAAGGAGGATCAAAAGGTTTGGGAAAGGACCCCGAGGCCGGATTTTGAACCCTCTGGATTGACCTTGGGGCCTTGGCCTGGGATTCCCCATCCTAAGGGGTAAAATCCCATGGAGCAACTCACTTCCTATAAAAACAGGACCTTAGGGACAACGACAACATTCCTGCATCCCAAGCTCCCCATGGGACAGCTCCTGAGTGCCACACACCAGACAGGAAAATCCCTTTGGGAATGGCTCATTGAGGATTCAAATCCTCAAATTTGAGGGTTCTGCCCTCACCGAGTGGCTGCCAATAACTCTCTTTTTCTGGATATCTCCCTCAGAATTTTTGCTCCTTCCCATCTTTCCTCCCACCCTGGTGCCCAAATCGAGGTGTGGATGATCTGTGTCCTTCTCACCCGAGGTTTCCTCCTGCCTCCCAGTCCTGCTCGGCTCCCACTCCCAGGGAATGCTGCTCTCTCCCTTCCCTTCTGATCAAAGGGAAAAGACCCACTGGAAAAACACAGCAAGGGATGGAGCCAACCTCATCCATACGGGATGGTCCAGCTCCCTTCCTGCAGTGAAGTCACCAAACAATCACAGATCACCCTAAACCAGCCCCAAACACCAAATCCCCTCTAAATCCTCAAAATCCAGCTCCAAGCCACCAAAATCCAGCCTCAAACACTGGTCAGTCCAGAGGGTTCCAAATCTGGACTCGGGGTCCCTTCCCAAGGATCCAGCACTTCAGGGATGGACTTGTGTGACCCTCAGGGGATCCTAGGGAGCTCTGAATCCCTAAAAATCAAAGGTGTTGCTGTGATCCATATGGAGACAGCTCCAGCACATCCAAACCCTGTCCCTCATTGCTTTTACTTTCCCCTGCCCTCCACATTTCCCACATTTCTCCCCCTTCCCAATCCCCTCCAGAGGTTGTGCTCCCGGTAAACCCTGTTCTCCCTTATCCCACGTGGCTCTCCAGGAGCACGAGCCAGGAAGGGCTGGAGGGATATTGCTCAGGATTATTACTCATGGAGGGTGTGGCTGGGGCTCCCTCCGGCGCCCAATTTCAAAGTCCAGTTTCCAACAAAATAATACCTCAGGAATTTCCCCTCCCTCACCCTATCCCTCCCCACATCCCAACCTCCAGTCAGGATTCCCAGGGACGACTGGGAGGTTTTGGAGTCTATTTTTAGCCTTCTCCCACCAGCTCTGAGCATGGACACCTAAAGTCTCCAGGAGGGCACCCCAAAATCATCGATCCAGCTCACATGAGGCTCAGCCGGGCAGGGATCGTGGATCCGGGGATATCCAAGGGATGGAAGACCTGTTTCTCCCAGTGGGACCAGGTCCCAAAGACCTGCTGTGTCACTGTTGGAGAGGCTGGAATACGTGGAATCTCCTACTCATACACCACCCCAATCCAGGCACAAATCCCCCAAACCCCAGCTGCTTTGGGTGGGAAGTGACCCCAAAGCCCATCCCATTCCATCCGCTGCCATGGGCAGGGACACCTTCCCTGATCCCAGGCTGCTCCAAGCTTTTTCCAACCTGGACTTGGCACTTCCAGGGATCCAGGGGCAGCCACAGCTTCTCTGGGAAATCCTTTCCAACCCCTGCTGGAGGCGGAAGCAGAGCTCCCTCCGTTATCTCCTTGCGGCAGGAGCCCTGCACAGATCCATCCCTTCCCGGTTATCCATTAACTCCAAAGGGTTCGTTCCCCAGACGGAGAGAGAACACCTCCATTGGTTTAGAAGGGAATAAAGGACCATCCTCAGGGAGGAACACATGTCCTGGGAGACCTCAGGAGCTGGAAGCTCAAAGGATCAACCCGGGCCCAAAGCAGGGAAGCGTCACCCACCAGATCCCAACATCCAGGCTCCATGGAAAACCCCTGTCCAGGACAAACAAGGCCACGAGGGCTGGATGTGTGTTCCAAGGAAGTTCTGCAGTGGGAAGGATGAATAGAGGCTGCTGGAAAATCCAAGGAGAGACTGCTGAGGAGGCGGGAGAATGAAAACGCTGCTGGAAGAGGCCAGAAATTACAGCCGGACCATCACCCTCACATCACCCTTTCTTTTCCATCTTTTCCAATGGAAATACAACCTGGAATCCTTGGAAAAACCCTGAGGAACTACTTGTGCTGTGCTGGTTTCCATTGAATTAATTAACAATTAGGTGCCAGCTTTAAGTAATTAAATATTCCCATTATTTTCCCTCCTTTGCTCTGCTTGCAGGGGAACGCTCCAAAAATTGTTAGAAAATTTTGGGTTTTTTTCTGTAGTTCCAGACAGTTTTTTTCAATGGATTGGAAATTACTTTCCTCAATAAGCTGGAATTTTTTTTCCTAAGGCCACCAACACACCCAGCAGCTGGAGAATCTCCTTGGAAAACACGACTACATCCCTAAGGAAGGCTTTTAATAGGTTTTATAGCAGCATCCCCCATTCCTGCTGTGTCCACATCCATCTATTTTCATCCTTAAAACCAGAATTAAAGCAGCCTCTCCTAAACATGGATTATTCCGTGTTTATCCAAGGAGAGCAGCCAGAGTTGGATGTTTTCCTTCCCCAGGAGAGGAAGGGTTTCCAGAAGAGCCAATATCCTTTTATGAGGCTGATACGGCTCCGGGTAGGGGGGAAAAAGAAATCCCACAAAACCATCCCAAAACATCAGGCACTTCAACATTCCAGCACTTTTTATAGGCATTTTTATAGGAACTCAGTAGTTCAGGCACCTTTGAGCTCTTAATTCCCTGATAGGCCCTTCAGGAGCAGCCATAAAAACAATTCCATGCAGCCATTAATAGGATTACATGCTCCCAGGCATTCCTTTTCCTGCCTGGATTTCTCCTGACTGCTCAGCGAGCTCCAGTACTTCTCCTGCCCTTATTCCCTGATCCTGTACGCCAGAAATTCAGCTTTTCCCTTTTCCAGAGTATGAATTATGTGGAATTATTCAGCTGGGAACAGCTCTCAGGCAGTGAGATCCTGCTTTACAACTTCAGAGCCGTGTCCTGTGGGACACCGGGAAAATCCCAGTTTGGACTCAGCTGGCTCACAGAAGGAGCACAGCACCTTGATGTTCATCCAAAGGGGAGATCTCCACACTGTTCAGGCTAGAATATCCAACAGATTGAATATTTGGGATATATCCTCACGCTCCTCTCCTATCCCTGTCATTCCCATGCACTCCCAAAAAACTCCTTGTTTGCACAGGCTGAATTTAACTCGGAATAACTCAAAGCATCCAGTTCCTCCCTTAATTTCCCCCTCCACTGAAGGAGAGATCCCAAGAACTGATCTCAGGGGACAGGGATCACAGAATCCTGGAATGGTTTGGGTGGGAAGGGACCTTAAAGGTCCAGTCCCATCCCTGCCATGGGCAGGGACACCTCCCACTACTCCCAGGACAACTTCCAGCTTCCTCCAACCTGGCAGTGGGATGGCAAACCCACAACCTCTGGGTGTTCCCCCAAGTGTTTTCCAGCTCCAAAAGCTGACATCCGGAGCAGAGAAAGCTGGAGAAGAGACAATCAACCCCCAGTGATTCCCCAGACCCTTCCCCAGAGCCACACACCAAATTCCGAGTGTCCTTCCCACGTCTCCCATGCACTCACCACCCTTTAAAGGCAGAAACCTCGGGCAAATCCCAACCATCCACGTTCCAGGACATCCTTGGGAAGAGTCACATACTCCAGCCATGCTTCCAACATCCATTTTATACAGAGTGCCATAGAATATACAGAAAATTTATATACATCCATGTTTCCGGAATTAGGTTATAATTCATCCGGATCTTTCTTTACAGCGGGATTAGTTCGGATCTTTCGTACAGAGGTACAAAAAAAAGTCACATGGAGAATGAAGGGCACATGAGGAGTGCTTGAGTTTCCTTGGAATCTTCATGCTGGGGCAGCTCGGAGCAGGGATTCAGAGGGCAGCATTCCCAGGATGAGCATAGGGCTGCAGGATGCCGGGCTGTTTTCCCCCCCAGTTGCATATCCAAGTGCTCCAAGCCCTGCCAGAAGCAGTGGGAGCAGCTCAGAGCTCCCTGGAAGGGCTGGTACTCCCAAAAATGCCAAAGGCTTCAGCTCTAAGGAGGCAATTCGGATCCAGCAGGAAATGAATCCCGAGGTATCCTGCTCTGAGCTGCCCCAGCACGGGATGGGACAAAGGCAGGGAGGGCTTTTCCAGAGAGGCAGAGCCAAAGGAAAGGGGCTCACAGGGTACAACATTCCAGGCAGGGAGGCACAGCCCATCCCCAAATATCCCTGTGCCATTAGGAATTCTGCTTAGTGCCAGGACAGGAGCTGGAGAGTATTCCCTGGACTCTTGGAGGGAAAAGTGGGAAGCTGGAGCTGCAGATGAGGCCACTTGGGCACCTCTGAGCGCTGGGGACATCCCGGGAAAGGAGTCGGGACCCAAAGATTTTCCTGGGAAAACCTCCCTGCTGGGATCCCTCTGCAGACTTCCCAAAACAGGATATCCACCCCCGCCTGGGACTTCCCACTCTGAGCCATGGGAACTGCACAAAGCCCGGGGTGGGAAGCAGGGAAGTGGAATCCCAGGAAAAACCAACGTCAAGGCTTGTTCCAGTGCTGCAAGGATTTTCAGGAATCAAGAGGTGGAGATGGGGAGAGGGTCCCTCCATCGCACAGGTGTGCTGGGAAGGTGGGAATGGCAGCACACGGAGCATGGTGGGACACGGCCACGTCAGAGGGGCTGGACACAGCGAGGAAAGCAGGAAAAATTCCCAAGGAGCTTACCTTTGGAAGAGGCTGCTCCAGAGCCAGGGAGAAACACAGTGTGGGTTGGGAAGAGATTGCCTGCCTCGGGTCAGGATTTGCTTTTGGCACTTGGATGCGACCTCAGGCAGCAGGGAAAAGTGAGAAGACATGGGAAGTCCTGGCTGAGGCGGAATGGGAGAGCTCGGGAGCAAGGGCAGCTCCTACCAGGCCTCGGCCACACTTCTGTCCTCCCAGAGAAGTGGGAAAGGAAGGTGGGAGATGTCTGATCCCAGAAATCTGGGACCTGAAGCCAGGGAGAACAAAGGCACAACAGGTATGAACTCAAAAAACACGGGAAAAACAATGGGAATGGAGACAGCAAAGCGCTCAGAGGCTGACGATGATTCCCCACGACAAAGCAAGGCATTGCCCCAATCCCTGGATGTTTGGAATTTCCAGCCCTTAAGCAGCTCCTTGGAGCTGGAAGAAGGGAAAGGACATCAGTGACTGCTGATCCAGCCCCCTTCCCACCCCTCTCTCCATCCGTAACTCCACTGTGGATCTGAGCAGAGAGCAAAGGACTCCCAGACTGACTGCACCATTCCCTGCTTTCCTTCCCACAGCTGCCAAGGATGGGCAGTGTTTGCCTCCAGCAGGATCCACGGAGCATCGCCTCCTCCACGCAGGAGCCATGAGAGGGAGCTTTGGCACAAGAAATGAGGCTCTTCCCGAAATCCAGCGGCTCTTCCCAAAAGTCAGCACCGCACAGGGAAGAAAACAACGAGCCCCATTCCCAGCAGTGCTTTCCAACTGCTTCCCTCTTTGGAATTTCTCAGCAGATCAATCCGTGCAGAGCCCCTGCCGGAATTCCAACCTTCCCTTTCCTGCATCACCATTGCAAGCAGGGAATTCCAGAATTCCAGCTTGGAAGCTAATCCCACCCACTGCCATGAGCAGGGACATCTTTCCCTAGCCCAGGTTGTTCCAAGCCTTATCCAACCTGGCCTGGGATATTTCCAGGGATGGGGAGTCTGCACCTCCCTGGGCAATGTTTGGATGCTCCTGGAAGGCTGCAGTCAAAACCAGCATCCCTAAACCCACGGGAATTAAATATTCCTGCTCCCATCCTGCAAAGCCGGGATGTCCTACTGCTGAGGGGAGAATATCCCAGAATGGAGACAGATAATGCCAGCATCGAGGGGAGCTCCAGCCCAGCAATTCCCAAGGGAAAGCCAGAAGGGCTCTGCTGCCCATGGAAGTTCAACAGAGGTTCTTGGATACAGCCCCAAAACGCAAATCCAAACGCGCCCATTCCAGCAATCCTTAATCCCACCTCATTCCCAGGGAATTTTTCCTAGGATTATTCCTATGTCCCAATTTGTAAACGAATGTTTCCATGGCGATTCCATGGAAATAGTATTATTTGCCTGCAGGAAAAGAGCAGAAAAAGCTGGGAAAACATCAAAGTGCGTGGAGAATGTGTCAGATACTGATCCTGGATCCCCACGCTTGGAGCTTTTCCTCCCTCCTGTGTGCCCTTGGAAACAGATTTCCCACTTAAATCCTGCTTGGGACCATCAACTATTCCTGGAATCTAATATTCTAAAAGGACAGAGCTGGGAATGGCTGGAATTCCATATCCACCCTACCCAGCAGCTGTGCCATCCCAGCCCTCTGCAGAGAGTGAAATCCCTCCTACAAATCCCATTTGCTTTGGGAAGAAGTTCCTGAAAATTTCAAGAATCCCATTTAACTGCTTTGGAATGTCACGAGATGTTGGGGAATTGTTTTCCCATGTGCTACCAAAGATGTGGAATGAGCCACCAGCACCTCAAGAGAAGGGAGGGACGGGGTGGCTCCTCAGACAGGTGAGAGGAACAGGAAGCAAAGAAAAGAGGGAAGTTTTAGGAGGAAATGGAGAAGGCAGTCCTGAAGGAGAGGGAATACTGATAAATATTGGGAAAGGGCCGGTATATGCCCAGCACTGCAGGATCCTTCCCAAATTTTTGGCACTGCTGCAATGAAAGCAACAATAAAAATTAATTTACTGGTGCAGAAGAGCGTCAGCTCCATTCCTCTGCCAAGAAAATCCTGGAATAGTTTGTGTTGGAAAGGACCTTTAAAGGTCACTCAGTCCAAGGAAGAAGGATCAGAATGGATTTTAAGGATGAGGCATGGAATGGGAGAGCCGCTGGCCGCTCGGGGGTCTGGGGTGTCAGGCACCTCCCAGCACTGCCTCTGCTCAGGGTGGGACATCCTGCTGGAATATCGTGAGAATATCCGAAGATTAGAAGGCACAAAGCTGAAAAGGAAGAAGCAGAAGCCAAGAGACTGGGAAAGCTGGAGATGCTTCGTATTCCCAAAGACAGAGCGGGAAGAGAAAGCAGGAAGAGTGTACAGTACAGATGAAGGAGGTAGCTGCAGCTTTAGCATTTATCTCAGCATTTCAGGTGTGCTTTTCCAGGAAGAATCAGGAGATCAGCCTTTCCAAACGCCCAGAGAGCAAAGGAGTGACGGGAATGGGAACACGGAATGCTGGGGGATCGAGACACAGTGACAGGGATCGACACACGGAAACACTGAAAGCAGAAACCATTCCAAGAACGTGGATTTCATTCGGGAGGACTGGGATCAGAAGTGTTTGCCAACAAAAACCGGGAATTATCTGTGACAGGATACAACGAGAACCTTTGAGGGGCTCTTTTGTGCCTTTACTCCTTGACCTGTGGCAAGCCCAGCTCCCAGGAATTAGCTATTTCCAGGCTTTTCCAAAGTCCAGTGATCACAGAGCAAAAAAAGCTGTAGCATTCCAGGCTGTCAGGGCAAGGGAAGGCCATTCCCATGGGATACAGTTCCAATGGCACAGGGAAGGAAACAGTCACCCCAAGGATTGAGTCTTCCAGGACACGGCAGAGGAACGTCAGGGAAGGGACTTTCTAGTGCAACATTTGAGCCATGGAACATCAGCAGGTTCCCACTGGAATCATTGAGGAGGGAGAATATCCCACTTTTCCTCACCTGGAGGCACCTCCCACCAGTAGTTCCATCTTATCCCGGGTATCCGTGTCGCTCCCAGGGACGGAGATGATCCTTTTCCTTAGTGTTTTAAAGTGCTTTGCAGATCCCAAGCTCTGCCTTAGTGCTAAGGGTTAATTCCTGCCGGGAATAAGGGCAGGAATGAGCTCCTTATCCCGACTCCTGGGCCAAGAGGGGAGCTAGCCTGCTAGCCCCAGCCTCCCTGCCCCTCAGCTCCCCTTTTCCCCTCAAACCTTCCTGGATTTTTTGTGCGTATTCCTGAAAAATCACCTCGGTAGTGCTTTCCTGAGTGCAGGAATTCCTCCTTACCCTGTGCTGTACTCCTGGACCACCTGCTCCTCTTTTAAGGACCTACAAAAACAAAAGGAACTTCTGGTTGCTCAGAATACAAGGATTTTTCCTTCTCCAAATCCCCCTGAATCCAGAGGGGCCTCCTCCCTCTGATTCCACTCAGGGAAAGGTCACTTTTGGAACCTTAAAGCACAGGGACAATGTTTTCCTGCCCGCTTGAAGAGCTGCTGAAGGCTCCGTAAGGGGCAAGGAGCAGGGGCTGGAGCATCCCACACTGGATGGAGTGGGATTATCAGCACTTGGACACAGAACCCCATGGAATTCCGTGCACCCAGGGTTATTTACATCAATGCACAGTGGCTATAAAGTGCTCCTTGACGGCTCCTTGGTCACATCCCGCTGGCTCCCGGGAAGCACAGCCCTCACCCATCCCGAGGAGCCCCCGCGGAGAACGGGAACCCTGGGATTTGCCAGGAGCTGAGCTCCCAGGAAAAGCACAGCGTCCTCCCACAGTGGAAACAGCGCCAGGGAGGAAAGGGAGCAACCACAGGATTCTATGGAAATTAAACCAGGAATTTCTTTTCCAGGGAGGGAGGACGGAGCTCCGGGGAGAGCCAGCGGTGAGTGCTGAGCTTTGAGGGGGAGTGGTGTCAATTCCAGGCCTTTTCCAGGTCCCAAGAATGTGTCATTTCCTAGGATAGGTCGTTTTCCTCCTGCTCCCATCATTGGAAAACCTGCCTGGAAAGGTGCAGCAGGCTCCTCCGGGCCCGGAGGCTCAGGTAGTTTTCCTAACAATTCGCTCAACAACAGCTTTCCTACATGGAATTGTGCAGGTGGAGAGAGGCTGGGAGAGGGGGGCAGGCAGTTCCCCCCGAATCCAAGCCACTTGGGAAGCAGGGAGCTTGGCATCCTGCCTGTCCATCCTCTCTCTCCTCAGTTCCCAGAGGGAACAGCACGGGAAGGAGAGGGTGAGCATGGATTTTCCTTTGGGAAAGCCTCCCTATTTCCTTAATAAATACCTTCCAACCAGCCCAGCAGCTCTGTAAACATACAAGGGATTGCAACACTGGGAGGAAGTCCATCTTTTCCCCGAATTCCCAGCGACAGAGGCTGGCACCAATCCGTGGAGGCTGCACATGGGTGGTGTGAGGACCCCCAGGGATCCAGGAGAGATTCCCAGACTCCACAGGGGCCTGGAAAACAATGCCGGGTGCATTTTGCTGTCGATCCATCCACATCCATGCAGCTCCGAGACGATTCCTGGCAGTCCCACGGGAATGTTGCCAGCTCAGAGGGGTCCAGGGAACCAAGGAGCAATGGGGGAGATATCCAGGAGAACTTTCTGCCAGAGGAGGGACGTTGGCAGAGGGATTGGGCTCTTGGGAACAGCGTCCTTCCCTCTCAGGAGTACTCGGGGGAGAGAATCCGCGGTGCCAGCCCCATTCCTGCTGCGCCTGGCCGGGGAAGGGGGGACTGGATTTGGGGGGAATACAGCCCCAATGGCTTTAAAACGGGAGTGTCCTACAAAAGCAATCCCCGTGCTGGAAGTGTGCCGAATTGGATCTTGGGCCAGATCCGTGGTAGTGCAACAGGGCCCAAAGTCTCAATCCGCTCATTTCCCAAACCAGCGGCTCCGTCCCGAGGGGAGGGATGTGGCCCAGCCCCCTCCTGCTTCCATCCATTCAGGTATCTCACTCCCAAACTCAGCAGGTGCCCCGGGGCAGGGAATCTGCCTCTGGAATGAGACAGGCTGAGGTAGGGAACTTTAGTGCCTCAGACCCTCCCAGGCCCCACGGGGCAAAGCTGCTCCTGGCTCCAAGCGTGCGATTCCAGCACAATCCGTCCTCCAGACGCCACCACCGTGTCACCCCAGAAGGGATTTTTCCAGCTGTCTCCTCTGATCCCAACTGCCCGATGATGGCCTCCTCCATGGATTATCCCACTGGGATCATTCCACCCCTTTCCCCTGCACTAAAGGGCCGAAATCATGAGGTCGTCCTGCTTGGCAGGGCTGGTTACGTGTCCGGAGGGGGTGGAAGTCCGGATTTTGTCCGCGGCCAGGCATTCCTGGCTGCTCACACCCGTGGGAGTGATATCCATGAGTTCTCCGGATGAACTAAGGGGGAAAGAGGGCGACACGGAGATTCCCGACGAAGGATCCGTCGAGCCCGCAAACAACCTCGGGGGCTTTGGGACTAAGTTGGGCTCGTACTGCGCCCTCAGCAGGATCTCCTGGTCGCTGACGGATTTGGGAATCTCCGCAAAGTCGCTGGAGCTGTCCGACACCATCATGCAGTAAATGTCCTGGAAGGAGCTGCTTTTGCTGTCCAGGTTGAAGAGGCTGTCGATGAACTCGGCGAATTCCAGCACCTGGGGGCTGGGAACGTCGGCCAGGCGGCCGTTGTGGAGCGCCGGCTCTTCCCGAGGCGACGAGGACGCGCGCTCCCCGTCGCTCCCGGCGCCCTCGGCGCTGCAGCGGCGCTGGGGGGTGGTGCCGCCGCTGTTGAGGACGTTTTCCGGGGGCTGAGTCTCCTGGGAATGCTTGGAGAGGCTGTCGGCAGCCAGCAGCTCTGTCCGGGAGCTGAGGGAAGGGTTTTCCTCGGGGATAACGGGGTCTATATAAAAGCAATGCGTCTCGTCCTTCTCCATGACCGCATGGAGGCTGGGGGAGCCCCGGATGCTCCGGAAACCGGAGGAGCGCCGGGAATCGAAGCTGTAGATGGATTCGTTGTCCGAGAGGCTCTCCATGGTGGCCAGAGGGGCGCGGCGGTCCTGGAGCTCCACGGAGAGGCGTTCCTTAGTGTCCAGGAGAAGCAGCTCCACGGGGTCTTTCTGCACGGGAGAAAGCGGCTTCGTCTCATAGAATCCCTCCAGGCTGATTTCCGAATGGGATTTGCTCCTGCAACGGGAAACAGAGAACGTGAGGCCGCGGAATTCCAGAACGGCCAGAGGATCCAAGAGTTCCTCACACAGCTCCTCCAACCAGAGGCATCCACAACTCCTGGGAATCTCTTCTTGCTCAGTCCTCCCAGCTGGAAACATCACACACGGATTCTTCCTCTGCAAACTCCAGTTCTTGCCCTTCTCCCTTTTTTCCTGGCTCACACTAAATCCTTCTCTCCAGCCCAGAGAGGCTGTGGACTATCCCTGATAGCGTTCCAGGTTGCATGGGGCTTGGAACATCCTGTGGACTGTCCCTGACAGTCTTCCAGGTTGGACGGGGCTTGGAGCAACCTGGGCCGGTGGAAGGCGTCCCTGCTCATGGCAGGGCTGGAACTGGGTGATCCTTAAATCCCAAACCAAATGTGGCTCCGAGTTTCACCTTGGGAAAACCCCATCTGTCTGGATAAGGAGAAAAAAAGGAAGTTTCTTCCATGCCTTTTCCTGACCTTGCTGCACTCAAACTCCTAAGCAACACAAGGGATTTTCCCCCCTGACATTCCACAAGACATCCTGAAGCTTTAACTCCCACAAAGGCAGCCCATGGATCTGCCTCTCCCACAAACACAGATCACCGTGCTCCAAGAGGACTCGCACCTGGAGCCAATATTCCATGAAAAATCTCTCCTTACTTGGTACTGCTGTTCCTCCTGTCTGCAGGGATGGCTCCGGTTCCGATCTGCACGGAGGGGCAGCTGGGCAAGGGCTGGCTCTGGAATATCAGCTCCGGGGTGAGATCCACTTCCGTCGGACTCACCATCACTTTGGCTGCGGACAGCAGAGCTGTTTTCCCCTTGTTGTAGTTCTCCAAGACCTGTCCAAGGAAAGCAGAGGAACAGCAGGATTTGCCTCTTTCTTCCCAGAGCCTCCTGGAAGCCTGGGGAGATGAAGGATTAGATGGATAAATCCTGACATATCCCTGGATGTCACCTGGGCTCCAGTTTAATGGCAGCTCCCGGAATGAACCATCACCACCCAACCTCATGTCATCCTGATGTTAATTCGGAATCAGGAATTCCATACTGACTGGGAGCATCCCCTTCCCTTTCCTCCCCTTCTCCAGAATGAATGGCCTGGCCTATTTGACCAGCAGCATTCCAGGGCAAGTCTTCTGGGATGGCAACTCCCTGCCTTACCTTGTTGAGCCCTTCCATGACCACGTAGGGGAGGTGTTCGTGCAGCATGGCCGGGGAGATGATCACCTCGTTGAAGGCCTTGTTGTCCCCCCAGATGGCAAAGTAGGTGGGATCTTCCTGCTCACAGCAGCTGGGAAAAGAGTCAGACAACAGGGAAAATGGGATGGAAGAGCAGGGTGGTGTTTTGGTATGTGAAAACAGCAGGATGCAGAGGGAGAAAAAGAGGAAAAACAGGGAAGAGATGTTAAATTACAGGTTGTTCCCAAGTTCTGTTTTCCAAGAGGGACATGATTATCCAGGGCCTAAAGGAGTTCCAAGAGGGCTCGAGAGGGACTTTGGACAAGGGCCTGGAACGGCAAGACAAGGGGGAAGGGCTTCCCACTGACAGAGTGTGGGTTTAGGTGGGATATTGGGAAAAAAATCCTTCCCTGTGAGGGTGGTGAGGCCCTGGGATGGATTTCTCAGGGAAGCTGTGGCTGCTCCATCCCTGGAAGTCTTCAAATCCACGCCAGACTGGGCTTGGACCAACCCAGTCTAGTGGAAGGCATCCCTGCCCACAGATCTCCACAATCCCAACCCAAACCATTCCATAACTCCGCCAGCACAGACACAACCACCATCCCCACGAGACAGCGGGGAGGAAAATCCGCTTCTCCCTGTGTGAGGGAGAGTTTCCCAGCAGGAACCGCAGCAGGAACTGCAGGGCTCACCAGCACTGCTCGGCAGGGTGGTTGTGCACCACGTGGATGATGCGGCCGGGGGGGTACAGGGGGGTGCTGGCGCTCAGGGCGATGGTCAGGTCACTGGGATGCGTCCAGAGCCGGTTGCTCGTCACCGAGTTCTCCTCTGGCTCCTCGGGAAGCTCGGATTTGGGAATGCACTTGGTGGCCCCCACGATGATCCGCCACTGTTCCCACAAAGAGAGAGAGAGAAGGAAGGATTTGAGGAGAGAAAAGCAAAGGGAAGCAGAATTGCCTTGTAAGACTTGAGAAGTTTAAATAATTCCAGAGGCAGGACATTCCCTGTTGCCTTTCACACAGGAGGGATTTGCCTAAGGAAGGTGTCCAGGTAAAACACAGTGACACTGGGAATAAAGAAGGAACAATACAAAGAGAGGAAAACAGGGAAGCTGGAGGCAGATATAATCCACGTGTTTCTGAAAGCTGGCTTTTCCTTTCCCAATTATATGCCCTCTCCAGGTAAAATCCATCATGTATTATCCCCAAAAATCTTCATATTTTACATTTTTTCCATCTTGGTGCCACAGTAAAGACTGGGAAGGGACAACTCCCCACATTTCCTATCTCCAAGGAGCAGACCTCTTATCCTGAAACAGCATCACTTGGACATTCCCACAAGCTCAGCAACTGCTCTACTTCCAGCCTATTCCCAGTTTTTACTGGCCAGGAAAAGCCACAGTTGGAATGCATGCTTTAAAAGAGGCTCAGACAGAAAATTCCCTGCTCTATTATTTGGGATCTGTGATGGTGAAGTTGTAGCATGTGAGCCAGAATGATCCCACTGAGCTCTCCAGCTCTTTCCATCGTTCTGCTGCTTCCCTAAATAATGGTCCTGAGGAGACCTGGAGGAAACCTGCCCTTCCTGCCACTGGAATTCCCCAAAATCCCTGCTCAGAGGCATCTCCAGGTGTTGGTTCTTCCCTCTTACCTTTGGTTTGGTGCTTCTTTGGAGAACATCCAGAAGCTGCCGGCGAAATCCCTCCAGCTGAGAGAGCCCAATCCTGGAAGAGAGGAAGATGTGATCATGGAAAAGAGGAAGATGTGACTCTGGCAAAGAAGATGTGGTTATGGGAAAAAGGAAGACGTGATTCTGGAAGAGATGAAGATGTGATTCTGGAGAAGAGGAATTGAGTCTGGAAAAGAAGAAAAATGATGGATTATGGAAGAGGGGAGAATGTGTTCACAACACCTGGGCAGGGAACAGGACAAGAAGGAGACAGAGCACAGAAAAACATGGAATTGTGTTTCAAAGGACACTACAAGGATACAACATGGAGCAGATGGATTCAGAGGCGGGCTGTGGCACCACCCAGGAGTTAAAGGCCACAGGGAATTTACCAGGACAATGACCAGGATCAGATCAGCAAACAGGGAAAGAGGGAGGTGACAATGGAGGATGACACAGAACAGGTGAGTTGGAAAAGCATCCTGGAGCTCAATGACACCACTGAGGAGGTGACAGGATGGACAGGATCGTGGCATCCAGGTCAATCCCAGGTTGCCTGGCTCCCACTCCAAATCCCTGCTCAGCAGATATCCCAGGAGATGAGGAAAGTGAGGAATTCTGAGGCACAAGAAATGAGGTGGTTCAGAGAGGAGGTGACACGGAACAAGGATTTGGGGACAAACTGGTCCAAATGTGGTGAAAGCACACCCAGGGCAGGGCCAAGATAACACAGGAAAAGCATGAAGGTGGCACTGATATTCCAGGTACCACAAAGAGGGATTCCAGAGGTAGGACATTCCCCCTTTTCTTTCACACAGGAGGGATTTGCCTACGAAAACACCAGCAGAGGTGTCCAGGAAAAACACAGCAACACAGAACGGGGAAGAGAAACAGGGAGCAATACAAGGACAGGAAAAGGAGGAAGCTGGAGACAGAGATGATCCAAGTGTTTCTGACAGGAAACAGACGATTTGGGACAGAACAGCAGAGATTCCTCAAGGAATTCACACACTTCTCCACTTGCCTGGGCACCAGATCTTTGCCAAGCACCACCGCAGTCACAAACTCCTTGGAATACTCCATGGCATCCTCACTGGAAGAGAAACAGGAGCAAGGGGAAGCAAACAGTGTTTCATTCCCAGTTTGGTGGCAGGGAAACCAGGGGCACAAACCCCAATCCAAGCTGCTCCAGGCTTTGGGGATTTGCACCTTGTGGAAGAAGAGCCTGATCTCCACATCCCACGGCCCAACCATTACCCTGCACGTGGCTCTGGGTATACCTGGGAAAGGAAATGCTTGAACTCAATGCCTCACAATCATTTTCCAATGGTTTGGGATTGGGAGGACAGCCAAGGAAGAAGATATCCCATGCTCCTGAGACTACAAAGACAGTGTAGGATGAAATACCCCAAAATCTGGGAGAATTCAGATGGCGAATTCCTGCAGCAGCCTGAGTTCCAAGAGAAGAGGGAAGGAACCAGGATTCCCACTCTGAGTTTCCTGATATTCCCAAGCAGTTACCGCAGGCTGCCTCACTGACTTAGGGGTGATCCTGGGCACAACACAAGTCAGGAGCTACCAAGGGAGCCAGGAGTGGAAGTTGGGAGCAGAAGGCTGTAAAACTCTCCTGAAACATCCTCCTCTGCGGCTCTGTGGCTGCAGAAGGCCTGGGAATACTACAAGGAATGCCAGCATCAGGATCCAGCAGTAGGATGGTTTAAAACCCTTGGCTGCTCCTGGAATATGATGCAAGAACTATCACAAGAAGCTTCTCACAATCCCTAGCTGATTCCAAGGATCCTCATGGCACCTGCCAAGACCAGGAGGTCTGTTCCCATTTCTAACTGGAGAAATTCAGGATTAATCTCTCTTGCCCCATGGCAAAGGGAGAGAAACCAGAACAAGCCCTGTGACCAACTTGAGGCCACAGAATGATGGAAATCACATCCCAATCCCAATTTCTTTGGAAAAGGAGTCCCAACAACCAGATCAGCTGCTGCAGACACCTGCACTTGCTCAAGTATCTCCCTTATTTCCATCTATTCAAGGAGGTGGGGAAACTGGGAGCAGGCAGAGAGTGAGGAAATTGCACCCATTTTCCATTAAAACCCAGTTATAACTCAGTTGTTTTCCATTAAAACCCAGATAACTCAGTCATAAACCAGGACATTCGGGAAAAGCAGCCCCCTGCCATCCTAACCCGAATTCCAAACCATATCCCAGAGGAAACACTCGGCTTCTCCAGGCTGCCTGCCCATTTCCCTGCTCCCTAGAGCCTCCCAGGCAGGATCCAGTGCATCCCAGGTGTATCCCAACACCTACCTGAGCAGCCCCCCCGGGGGTGAATAGGCAAAGCACTTCAGGGATGGATACTGGGGACGCAGCAGGAAGGACAGGATGGCTGCTGTGCCAGCTCCCAGGGAATGCCCAACCACAATCAGGCCATAGTGTTTTGTTCCTCTTCCCTAAAAAACACAGGAACAACAAGGGATCGAGGTCAGGTTGGAAATGAAATTGAATTTATCCCCCCTCCAAATTGCTCCCTTTCCTCAGTTTGGGAGTCTTCCTTCGTACATGAACACTCCAGATCCCAGCTGAAGGGCTCCTTGCTTGTTCTGAATCATGGAATCATTGTGGAATCCTGGAATGGTTTAGGTTGGAAGGTAGGGAGAGATCACCCCATTGCAGCCCCTTCAGGGACACCTTCCACTATCCCACTTGCTCCAAGCCCTGTCCAACCCATCCTGGAACACTTCCAGGGATCCAGGGGCAGCTACAGCTTTTCTGGGAAACTTGTGCCAGGGCCTCACTGGGGGCTGGAATGTCATTCGCTTCTGGAATTCTACATTTGGCTTACTGGGACTTCCCTGAAAGGAAAAAGGTGGGAAGGAAAAGGAAAGGCACACCAGCTGCTTCAGCATCTGATGGGAGCCTTCTGCCCCTCCTCATAACATCCAAGAACACACAGAAAGTGTCTCTACACCTCACTGGATGCTTTTCCCTGGAATATCTGCCCTTGGCAACTGTCAGGGCTGGTGGGGCCTGGGATGGCACTCATGGACTTAAAGCCAGGAAGAATTCCTCCTGAGTAACAGGAACAACCCCCCCTTTCTAGGCAGAGAGGAATGAAGCTCCATCCCAAAAAGCTGGATGCTGGTTTATATCCCCCTCCATCCACCAAACATCCCAAGGCAGCACTTCAACAACTATTCCCAACATAATATAAACCAAGGTAAGCTGCTTCCCACCATCTCCCTGCTGCCAGGAATGTGCCCACAGGGACAGTCAGCATGGCATTCCAAGGAAAAGCTCCAGAAAGATGAGATTTTAGTTCCTGACAATTCGGTTTTAATGCTCCCTGTCCTGCATCACCACCACGTGGGACTTCCTGCCTCAGGAAAAGGGAAAATCATCAGGAGCTCTGCAGTATTGGTGCTTCCAGAAGAAAAAAACCTTGTGGGAAGTCTGCACATGGCTTGGAGCAACCTGATCTTGTGGAATGTTCTCTGCCCGTGGCAGGGGATGGAATGGGATGAGCTTTAAGGTCCCTTCCAAGTTGCACCATTCCGTGAATGAGTAACTAGCTGGAATTCCAGAGGGCCAGCAATTAAAGGAAGGGCTGAGAAATGAATACAACAGACTCAGGGATGTGGAGATTCCCTGAAAACCCAGTTTTTGAATGGCAATCTCCTCCTCTGTCCGGAGACAACTTGTACTCACCAAATCCCGTCCAAAAGCTTGGGACAGCACCATCTCCTGCTCCAGCTTCTTCTTGATGTACTCAGCAGACAGCACCATTCCCTGGGGAAGACACAGTGGGATGTACATGGGATCTCCACACCCAGCAGCCAGAAGGGAAGGAAGCTCTGCAATGTCCCTCAGTGTGGATCAGGATAAGGGAGAACAAACTCCCCTCAGCACTTCCAAAGTTTGGGGCTTTAAGGAGTCATGGCAGTTCTCAATTAAGGAACACTCCAAGGGCCTATTCCCGAGATTTTAGAGGGAAAACTACCCCAAATCAAATTAACTTAAACACAGGATTGTGGATTTGGTACTTCAGGACCTGGGGCAGAACAGAGAAATAGGCTTGGATATTCTAAATATTGGCGTTTTAAAAGCCAAGTTATCCTATTCCAGGTAAATCTGGGAAGGAGTTTTCCATGTAAACCTGGGAATAAAAGTGTGAATTATTCTAACAGAGATAACAATACAAACACCAAAGGGAAAAGTGGCAGCATTAGGAATGAGCTCCTGCCTTCTCCAGGCACCAGCATTAAGGGAATTTGGCTGTCAGAAGACATTAATCCTAAATTATTAAAAGGTTTTATTCCCTAGAAGTTAAGGAGTGCTGGAAGATGGGGAAAGATCCTATCTGGGCTAAATATTCCTCCTCTCTGCTGAGAAGTGTTTCTTCCTGTGTGCTGATCCTACATGTAGCTATATTGGAATTATTCCAATTCTAAGTGCAGTTATAAACAAGCAACTGGAATTTGGTTTGTTGTATAAATTCGCGGTGATGCCACAATTTAATTCAGTGGGAAGCGAGCCTGAACTCCAAAATACAGGGAAAAAATGGAGGAAAAATGGGGAAAAAATGGGAGGAAAATGGGGGGAAAAATGGGGGAAAAAATTGGGGAAAAAAATTGGGGAATCATCTCTTTGGCTGTTTTTCCTTTAAATGCCTATCTTAAACTGGTGTCAGTAGAATGGGAATGTTATTGGGGGCTCACTTTCCATCTCAGAGACATAAAAAGGATCCCAGCTCCAAAAGTAAAGAAAAAGAGATATAAATAATAATATATAAAACCTTAGTTATCCCAGAGAGCTGGATCAGGGGTTGGAGTTAAACAACAGGATAATCAGAGGGGAAAATCAGGGAAACATCAGGGAGAAATGGGAGGAAGAGCTGAGGGGGAAAATGGCGGCAGGGAAATGAGGGGGAGGAAATTTGGCGGGAAAATTGAGCGGGAAAATCTAAACCAGGGATAAATCTAAATCAGGGATAAATCAGGGGTAACAGAGCTGACTCTCTTGCAGCAACATCACCTCATCATGCCTCCAGAGATCAAGTTTTATTCCATTCTCCTGGAATTTCTGGGATTATTTCAAAGAGGGGCAGAAGGGAGCAAGAGGAGCCAGTGAGGAAAAGAAAGCAAAGAAATACGGAATTTTCCAGGTCCTCAATATCTGAAATGCCCTTAATCCCAGTCTGGATGGTGGAGAGGGAAAACAGGACAGCAGAGACCCCATTCCATGGAAATGGGATATTTGGGATGCTGCCACCACTGAAAAGCACCACGGTGGTTGTGCCTTATCCCAGCAGCTCCCCAGCTTCCAGAAGAGTCTCCAATCCCAATCCTAACGAGGAGCAAGCAGCAGGTCACTGATCTAAATTCCCACCACGAATTTGGGATTCTATTTTTAGGGAGCGTGACCCAAATCCATGGTGATGTCACTGCTGGGATGTTAGTCAGCCTTCAGGACGTGTTTTTGCTAATTATGTCCTAATGGAGACGGGGATTTTAATTGTTACGGAATGACACTGCAAACTTCCATTTACATTTTCCATTGGAAGAATTCCCAAAATTTCATGGAATCCTGGTTTGGGTTGAAAAGGGACCTTAGGGGTCATCCAATTCCATGGACAGGGACATTTCACTCCAAATCCCATCTAACCTGGTCTTGGACACATCCAGGGACGTGGGATCCATAAATTCTCTGGGAAACAAATCCAATTTTAACTATTTGGGCTTTATTTTGGAAGTTCACACATAAATAACCAAACAGATCAAGGATTTACGGAAAGGGAATGGAAATATTCTGCATTGCTTCACATCCCAAAGGCATGAAACTGCTCTGGGATATTTGAAATTCAGGGGAAAAACCCTCAGGAGGGTCCATTTAGGAGAGAGAGCAATGTTGGAAATCCTCATTCCTGGATGTTCTACCAACCTGGGATGGTGGCTGAGCTTCCAGGACTTTCCAGCAGCTCCTTCTTGTCCTGCTGGCTGGCTCAACACCAGGAAACAAAGCTCCATAACATCCCATTTTCACTAATTTTGTCCTGGGAGCTCAACAATTAAATCTGGATTCACCCCCTTGGCTCGGGATTATTTTTAACATTAACTGTTATAAAATCAGTGGATTTTATTGAGAAAACAGTAAAGTTGGATTATTCTTTGAGTTATATAATTCCTTTTTTTTCTGGCATTCTAATCCCTAAACTTTCGTTCCAGGTCTATTTTTTTGATCCAGAATAGCTCAGAGCTCTGATAAATATTTTTTAATTGCGACATTGGAGCCATGGAGTGATAAAAAAATCTCACGTCAACAGCAAGACTTGGAATTTTAGGATGGCTGACAGACACCCCTAGGGATGGGTGGGACAGAATCAGCAGGAAAACACCCCAAATCAAACAAATCCTGGGAAAGCTCCCACACAGCCAAGCCCTCGTTTCCAAATTAAATGCGTAAGTGAGACATTGGATTTGTTTGGATATTAAACTTGACTCCTGGACATTAAAAATGCATTTAAAATTCCATTATCTCCCTTAGTTTTTCCCTCGGGAATCAACAGCACGTTATTGTCTGCAGATTAATATTGATAATAATTCCAGAGAAAGGGAATATTTCTCTCCTGGCAGCAATCCCAGAAAAAATAAAATAAATAACACAAAGGACAAATAAAAGCTCCGTCTGGAACAAAGGGAATAAACTGACAATGTTTCATGGAAGTCACTGGCAGAGGAATATTTTCATATGAAGATCAAAAGCAAAGCCAGTTTCTGCAAGGATCTGTTCCTGGATTTTCACTGAATCATGGAATTCTGGAATGGTTTGGGTTGGAAGGGACCTAAAAGCCCATCCAGCCCCAGCAATGGGCACACCTTCCACTAATCCAGGTTGCTCCAAGATCTGTCCTCCAAAGTGTTCCTGCCCATGGCAGCGTTTGGAATGGAATCTTTAAGGTCCCTACCCATCCAAAGCATCCCAGGATTCCATGATTCTGCTCCCTAAAGCAGAGGGGAAAGGTCTGGCATTCTGGCAGGGTGCCGTGAGTGAAGCAGGACCTCCCAACCCATGGCTCCCGAGGACTTCCAAGCTCCACATGCCACCTAGAGCAATACCTCATCCCCCCTCCAGCTGCACTTCCAGCGACTGCTTCCTTCCTTCCGACCTTCACTCCGGATTTTCCTTTCCCGACCTGGCACTGCAGCTTTGGAAGCAGCCAAATTCCAAAGATCATCTTAAAAACTCGGCACGTCGTTCCTTTGCCAGACAGGGGCAAAGGTCAGCTCTGGAATAAATGGATTTAGCCAGCCCAGAGCTGCTCACGGACACGGAGCATCCATCTAATTTCACGGATCCGAGTCCTGCCCGTATCCTTTGAGGATGTTCCCATCGCAGCAGAATTTTAAGCACATTCTCAGGCTTTGATTGAAAATTCCTTAAAGGTCGTTGGAAGGAAAAGTCGTTTGAGTGGCTCCAGGAATTTCGTTCTCCACCATGCCTTTCCGAGTCTGCTATTCTCTAATTGTGTGGAGTTTTTAATTACACGCCCAGAGATTTTTACTGCTCCTAGGGTTTTAACTATTCCCCCTAATTATTGAACACCTCCAAGCCCTTTCTGTAACTCCTTTCTCAAGTAATTAAGACCATTTGGGGGGTTATAATTAAAAAGTGAAAGAATTAGAAAAAAAATCCACGGGGTTTTGTTTGGTTTCGGGTTGGTTTGGGATGGTTTTCCCTTTGTTTCCCCTACCTTGTGTCCCAGCCACGTCCCGTGGTGCCCCTCGACCGGCAGGCGCTCCGCGTCCCCCGTCAGATCCGTCAGGGCATCCTGGAAGAAAAGCAGTCACCTTGCTTCAGGTGAGTCGAATCCGGGACAGGATTCCAAACCAGGAGGGGCTCCAGCTCTCTGGAATGTCCACCAGGGAGGTCACCTCACATCCCACTTACTTTAGGGGACAGAGTTCCCCGGATGCTGATGACCACCTTCTTCTTGTCATGGTCCACGGCCACGTAGAAAGGGGTTTCGTAAACCTGGAAAAGATCAGGAGAGACATTCCCCTTGGATTATCCTCGGGGGAAAAGGAGGCACAGAGAGCAACGGGATTTGCTCCTCAGATAGTTCCAATGGTTTTTTACTCCTGCCTGATTTGAATCCCAGCTCAAGGGGAGAAAAAAATCATTAAAATAAATCCATTTCTGGATTGACAATCTGCAAACCTCAACAGCGGCTTGGAAATTTGGGAATTTTTCCTCCTGCAGATTGCTGGATTCTCTTCCACATCACTGCACAGTGAGAATAATCTGCCCCTCAAATAGTTCCAATGGTTTTATTCCTGCCTGATTTGAATCCCAAATCAAGGGGGGAAAAAAATCATTAAAATAAATCCATTTCTGGATTGACAATCTGCAAACCTCAACAGCGGCTTGGAAATTTGGGAATTTTTCCTCCTGCAGATTGCTGGATTCTCTTCCACATCACTGCACAGTGAGAATAATCTGCCCCTCAAATAGTTCCAATGGTTTTATTCCTGCCTGATTTGAATCCCAAATCAAGGGGGGAAAAAACCCATTAAAATAAATCCATTTCTGGATTGACAATCTGCAAACCTCAACAGCGGCTTGGAAATTTGGGAATTTTTCCTCCTGCAGATTGCTGGATTCTCTTCCACATCACTGCACAGCGGGAATAACCTTCCCATTCCTTTCCAATAGGAAAGGACCCCCTCGGAGGCCCTTTTGGGATCAAGCACTCCCCTTTTATCACCTGCCCGAATGGGGACATCATTCCAGATTCCAGACTTGACCCAGACCTAACTGAGCCCTTAGGGAAGGAAAACAACAGAATTTCTTGACAGGCACTGAGAGAAAAATGCTTTTCTTCCCCTTCTTCATCCCAGCACAGGCAGGAGCAGGTAAATCCCACTGGGAAGGGGGTCTGGGATCGTCCTTACGGCGTCGTGGCAGGAGGTGTAGACGATGTCCACGGAGGTCATGTTCTCGTCCAGGAAGTGGCGCCGGATGGCGATGGCGTTGCAGCCGCAGCAGTTGTCCTCCTCGATGGTGACGCCGGGAGCGTAGCGCGGCCGCGACGGGCACAGGCAGCAACACCTGAGGGAGGGTGGAAAAGGCTGGATTTAGGGCGGCTTCCCTAGAGGAAAGGGCAAGGCGGACATGTCCCAACGGTGCCAAGGGCAGGATAAACCACAGAACAGCCTCAAAAATCTGGGATCGGGTGCAGTTTTCCTTCTGAGCACCAGAGAGAGCTACAATGCAGCCAGTCCCCAAGGAATCCGAGTGGGCTGGGGTGGGATGGCTCCTCAAGGGATACTATGCTTGGAAGCGCTGTTTTCCAGCGCTTCGACGTGGAAAAGCCAACACTGACCGAGCTTCCAGGTTTATTTATAGGGAAAAAAATGGGTTTGGAATCACCCCAAAATAAAAAGAGAAGCACGGACTGATTTTCCTTCTTTCTCTCTCACAAATAAAAGTATTCCCAAGGAGTCACGTTCCTCCCAATAGCCCAGGAAGCGCCAAAAGCTCGTCCCCAAACCGAATCTGCTGACAGAATTCTGGAAAGGAACCCTTTCACCGGGGCAAAAATCCTGAGCTGGAAAAATCCAATTAATCCCAGGGAGCACAGCCCAAGCCAGGCAAATCTTGGAGGTGTTTTAATCGGGACCCAAATGTCAACTCCCTGATTTTTGAGCTCCAAGAAGCTCTTTTTGGACTTGGTGCTGTGCCAGGTGAGTTCTCTCTGCTGGCTGTTCCGTGCTCCGGAGAGGATGGAGCAGAGGACAGGCTGGCTTATTTACAAGGAACTGGAAGGGATTCAGGAAGCCTTTGGAATACAAGGCCCAGAGAGATGGAAAGAAAAAAAACATGAGGAGAAAAAAAGCAGGAAAGAAATCGAGCAGGGGTGGAATGGCGATAGGATGAAATAAAGGTGGGGAAAAACAAAGGGTATTTCTAAACGTGGGGAAAACAAAGGAAAAAGGGACAAGGGCAGGCAGGAGGGGAAAAAGGGATGAGGATGGGCAGGGAGGGAAAAAGGGATGAGGGAGGGAAAAAGGGACGAAGGTGGGTA
>VZTN01036925.1:84501-121664 GCA_013400515.1 Erpornis zantholeuca
GAAAAAGGGATAAGGGTGGGTAGGGAGGGAAAAAGGGATGAGGGTGGGTAGGGAGGGAAAAAGGGATGAGAGCAGGTACTCACGAGCAGGATCTGGCCAGGCGGCAGAGGCCACACGTGGGCTTCCTCATGAGGTAAATGGGCCATCCGTAGGCAGCCAGGGCAAAGAGCATGTAGTAACACACCTCCCGGTACCGCTGCATCTCTTGCTGGAAGACACGGGACTCCCTGAGCCTGGAAATCCCTTGGAATTTCCCCCTCCCGTTCCCTTTTCCCACAGGCACGTGCCGAGCGTCGGCCCCATCTCGAGGTGGGGATGCCAGGCAGGAGCCACCCCCTTCCCAAAGATTCCTCTGCCTGATTCCCTGAGGGATTCTCTGGGTGTCCCACCCTGCTGCCAAGGAAGCTGTTTCCTGCAGATTTGGGAACGAGCTCCCTAAATATCCCCTTTCCAGCAGGCCCCGGAGAGGGCCGCAAAGCTGATTTAGGACCGTGCACCGCAGTCACATCCTATAAAGCCTCAGTTATCCCAGAGAGCTGGCTGGGGGCTTGGAGTTTGTGGGATAATCAGAGGGGAAAATCAGGGAAACATCAGAGAGAAATGGGAGGAAGAGCTGAGGGGGAAAATGGCGGCGGGGAAATGAGGGGGCGGAAATTTGGCGGGAAAATTGGGCGGGAAAATCTAAACCGGGGATAAATCTAAATCAGGGATAAATCAGACAAACCTAAATCAGGGATAAATCAGGGATAAACCAAAATCAGGGATAAACCAAAATCAGGAATAAATCAGGGATAACAGAACTGACTCTCTCACACCTCAACAACCCCCCTCAACATCACCTCATCACACCCCCGGAGATCAAGTTTTAGTCCATTCTCTTGGATTTTCTTGGGTTATTTCAAAGAGGGGCAGAAAGGAGTAAGAGAAGCCAGTGAGGAAAAGAAATCAGGGAACACAGGTGGGTTTGGAGAATCCCATATCCCAGGGACTTACCGCATTCTTCAGATCCAGGTATTTGGTGTTTCTGGTCACTGGCATTCCAGACAGGAAAGCTAAAATGTCATTGTTTGCCTGGAAGCCACAAATACACAGAAAAATCCCTCTGTGTAACAGCAAGATTAAAATGTACTCCCAAATATCCCAACCAGGCCCCCGGGATAGTTCCAATGGTTTTATTCCTGCCTGATTTGAATCCCAACTTGGGGAGGGGAAATTAAAATAAATCCATTTCCTTCCTATCTGCAAATGTCAACAGCAGCTTGGAAAATTGGGAATTTTTCTCCTGCAGCCTGAATCCCAAATCAAGGGGAAAATGCCAATAAAAGAAACTAACTTCCTACTGGCTTGACAATCTGAAAATGTCAATAGTGGCTTAGAATTTTGGGAATTCTTCCTCCTGCAGATTGCTGGAGTCTCTTCCACATCACTGTACAGTGGGAATAATCTGCCCCTCAAATAGTTCCAATGGTTTTATTCCTGCCTGATTTGAATCCCAACTCAAGGAGAAAAAAACCCATTAAAATAAATCCATTTTCTACTGGCTTGACAACCTGCAAACCTCAAGAGTGGCTTGGAAAATTGGGAATTTTTCCTTCTGCAGCCTGAATCCCAAACTAAGGGAAAAAAAGCCAATAAAATAAATCGATTTCTGGATTGACAATCTGCAAACCTCAACAGCGGCTTGGAAATTTGGGAATTTTTCCTCCTGCAGATTGCTGGATTCTCACTGCACAGCAGGAATAACTTTCCCATTCCTTTCCAATGGGAAAGGACCCCCTTGGAGGCCCTTTTGGGATCAAGCACTCCCCCTGTATCACCTGCCTGAACAAGGAGATCATTCCAGATTCCAGACTTTACCCAGCACTCGCTGAGCCCTTCGGGAAGGAAAAACCCCAGGGAAAAGCTCAGGAAAAGCTCCCAAAATCACCATTACTCTTCTTTCCCTGCTCAGCGAGCGACAACAGCCCAGAAATGAGGTGGGCAGAGCCACGTGCTGCTCCCAGGCCATCCAGGAGCAGCTGGGAAGCCGAGATTGCCAGGTTTTCCCACCTCGTCCAGCACGGCGCTGCGCTTGGCTCGCTGCCGCTGCCGCAGGAGAACCAGCCCCGCGATGATGTCCGAGGGAACGATGTCCAGGTCGCGGAAAAACTCCGCAAAAAGGTAGGCGATCTCCGAGTAGGCGTCCTGCAAGAGCCAGGGGGAGAGGGGTTGGAGGAGGAGGAGGAGGAATTTGGGGGTGGGGAGCCCCAAAACAGTACAAAGTGAGAGCTGGGCTCGTTCCTGGAGGTGTGACTCCGAAAGAGCCGCGAGATTCCCGCAGGGAATGCCGGATCTATCCGGACTAACCACACGATTATTGCCTCGTTTGTTTTCCCCAGTCCCACTCTGTGGGCATGGAGAGCACCTCGACATCCTGACAGCTTGGGCAGGATGTAGGGAGGGGAAGGGAATGGTTTGGGCTCTCCCTGTTAAACAGAACAGAGAAAATGGGATGGAAACTGAGCAAATCCCAATCCAGCGCAACCTCAGAGTCATCCTTTCTCCTGGAAAGCAGAAAAAGGCCCTTCCATGAGGAAAAAACACAAATTCTGTCCTATTTAAAAGTCTCTTCAACTCTAACTATGCCCTGAGTTCCTTTTTGCCATATTCACCCCAGATCTGGGATCCTTTTGCCCAAATCTAACCCAGATTTGGGATCCTTTCGCCCAAATCTCACCCAGATCTGGGATCTCTTTGCCCATATTTACCCCAGTCCTGGGATCCTTTGGCCCCTATTTCCAGGCTTTTCCAGGTTTATTTTGGATGGCACCCAGCAAAAGGGCCTGAAAAGGAAAACCTGGAGGAATGGAGTCATTAAAGGCAAAATTTCCAGGAATGATGAACCCAAAAAAGGAAGAACAGAAGTGGAAGTAACCTGAGAGAGCCAAGCAAAGACTCTGGAGCAGAGAGACAAAGACATTTTGAGGAGAAACGTCCTTTTTTCCCACCTTTTTTGCTCTGTGCTACAGGGAAAAACCCCAGGAGACCTTACAGGAGAATATTTTGGGAGGCTGGAGAAGGGCTGGAATGCAGGTCAGTGCTGACCTGTCATTACTCCAGCCTAAGGACAAGGCTGATCCAGAGGCTGCAGCAACAAAACGTGGAGCTGCACTCCCACCACTGGTCCCTGTTTGACTCCTGCCATCCCAAACCTTTCCTAGGAGGAGGATCACAGCCTCATCCTGAACTTTTATCCTGTGTTTTCACAGTACCCTTTATCCAGCATCCAAACCCACGAGACTGGAGTGCTGTGGGAACCCTGAGCACTCCAGGACGGGATTTCTCCTCTCCCTCCTTTGACCATCAAGACAGTAAATCCCTTCTCTTCCCTGCAGGAATGACCTACATCCTTTCATCCCTGCCAAACTCCTGGAGTGTGGGATGACTTTCTGTCATTTTTCACTTCCCTACAAAAGCCACTTAAATCCCCATTAAGAACTGGGGCTCCAGGTGCCAACTCTCGGTGCCAGCAGTGCCTTTGGAAAGCCAACAGCATTCCAACCGCAGTATCCTTGAAATCCCGACCTCATCAATCCTCGCACGGCTCCTGTGAGCTCACCAGAAATGCCAAGAGAAGGAAAGGGGACAAACACCCATTAATCCAAAGTGGCAGCTCCAGCCCCTGGATGCTCCGACAGAACAAGGCCCCACTGCAAGTTCAGTGCGGATTTTCCGCTCCAAAGGAATGGATTTCTGAGGGAACACCTGACATTATTCCTGCTTGTCCACCTGGAGGCTTCCAACTTCACCCCAGATCCTTTCCCCAAAGCCACATCCATCCCATAAAGCTCTTTTCCAGCCCAGAGGACAACGATCCTCTGCTGCTACCCCCTTTTTTTTTAGTTTTTCCCATGGAGTCTGGGATAGGCAGAGATGGATTAATTTCCAATCCATTACGTGCTCACCCATTCCGCATGCTGCCACGCCAGGACACCACGTCAGGGCTTGTTCCTGCAGAGCAAAGGGGCTGCAAATGCCTCAAAAGTGGAAATTCACCAGCATGAGGAATGTGAGATGTCTGGAATCCACTTTTATTCCAAACTTTAAGGAAGAAAAAAATGGAGAAACAGTCACTGCAGAATGGAAAGTCTGTTAAAAAGAACTCGAAATACTTGGAATACTTTGCAGTCCTGAATAAAATGGGAGTTGTTCAAGGCATCCAGGTGCCTGTCAAGGATCTCTCTCCCAGGATGCAGCATCCACGCTGTGCCCTCAGGACAGGAGTCTCCAGCTCCTAGATGTGCTCTCGGGGAGAAGGGAAGCGCCTCTGCTTCGGAGCACCAAGGAAAAGCTGCTCGGGCACAAAGCTCCTTTGGTTTCAGTTTTCCAGATGGGTTTCCAGGTGGATTTCCCCAGCAGATGAGCTGGGAGATGGCAGGCCTGGGTTTGAACTTCCCAGCGGGACATTCCCAGGGAACGTGGTGGTGTTTCAGCCAGGGAAAGGGATCCTGGGAGGGGCAGCATTCCAGGGCACCATGCTGGATTCCTGCACAAGGGCCGTGCCAATTCCTGCAGCCTCCCGCACTCCAGAAGCTGCAGCCGTGGATAATTCCCTAAGAATTATCCCTAAGAAACGCTGTTAATCCAATCCATCACCTCGGAAGAACAAACCTTCACCAGACTCTCCTTTATTTTCCCTTTGGAGCTTTCAATGCCGGGCTCATTTCTCTTCCTCTCCACGTTCCTGTCCCTTCCAACGTGCTCCTTTTCCCGCTGCATCCTTTTGGAGCACGAACTCCGGGCTATATTTAGCGAGGACACGGCGGCTGTGGTCGGTCCCTTGGTGTTTTCCCTGTCATTTTCCGTGCCCTTCTAACTGGAGTTAAACGTCCGGGCGGATTTTTTGGCCGCTGCTGGTTCTGTTGGAATGTCCTTGATAAATCCCAGCTTTTTCCCTGAGAGGCTGTAACTAATTCAGAGCTCAGTGCCTGCGAGCGCACGAATCTCCTGATTTTTATGTCTTTCTCCTACACCTTTGGGAATAATTCCCTGGTTCTGCTGGCTCCTTCAGGAGTCCTCAGAATTCCAACCAAATTAGTCAAATCAAGAGCAAAGTTTTCCAGCTCCAAAGTTTGACTCGGCTCTCCAGCAGGTCCTCAGGAATGCTGGTGAATCCCACCCTCAGGCACAAACCTGCTCCCAGTGATTCTATGGAATCACAGGAGAATGCAATGCTAACTTTTGGGGAAGGAATTTCAAGGCCTTTACCCATCCCTGCTAGAGAACAGCAAGGGCAAATCCCAACGGCAGCACATGAGAATTCCCAATGACCTTCACGTGGATCTATGGATTAAGCAGTAGTTTTTGACTGTCAGGAAATCCAGAATGGATTCCTGGAAAAACTTCCATCTTTTTGTTCTCCCATTTCAAAGTTCTCCTCCTGAAGGGTGTGAGACTGATGGAAACAACAGGAGAAAGTGCTCTGGAAGTGGCTGGGAAAGGGAAACTGCTCAGGAAGTGCTACCAAATGTGAGCCCAACCCCAGGGAAAACAGGGATTTGTCCCGTTGACACTTTGATTCCCAACAGGAGAATTTTGGTACCCACCGACTGCGAGTCCTTTGTCCGTGTGCAGCACAGGAACACTTTGAGCCTGCGTGTCCAGCTGCTGGCTTGTCCCTCTTCCAGGCGGTGTCTGGGAATAAAGGGGAGAGCAGGAATGTGAGGAGAGGCACAACACGGCGGGGGATCCAACCTGGCATGGGCACAACCTGTGCTGCCCCTGGAAAAATGGGATAAGGTCCCCCCGAATCCTCCTTTTCTCCAGGCTGATCCCCTTTCCCAGCTCCTTCCCCAGCTCATTTCCTTCCCTGGATACACTCCAGAGAAGCAGGAATCCACAGCTGTGTGTTTGGATACCTGCTATCCTGAATGGGATGCACGGAGTGAAGTTCCTGTTGCAACTTGGCAGCTGCTCCACGTGCCAGGATGTGCAACCACTCAGGAGGGAAAAACCCACCTCAGGATGAGGGAGTGGGAATGGTACAGGAGTCCCTGAGCATCTTGTACATGTAATTTTTCCCAGTCATGGAATCATGGAATGCTTTGGGTGGGAAGGGATTTTTAGGACCTCTGTGTTCCACCCCCTGCCATGGAAGAAAGGACTGATTCCTTGCTGGAGTGCCAAGCTCCCTGAATCCACAGCTCCTCTCTTTTTTTTAGGGAAACACAGCTTTAATCCAGGTCAGAGCAATCCAGAAGGAACCACCACCGCTCCATTTCCTGGCAGGGCATCCCACCAGGATAAGCCCAAAAAGTGGGTTGCACCTGGAAGGAAAAGATGCTGGCAGAGGAAATTTGCTTGAAATGGAAGGAGCAGATCCCACAGGGATCCATCAGCTCTCCATAACCTTTCAGAAGATCCCAAAAGAGGAATGGGAATATGAGCAGCAGCAGGGCTCTGCCCCCCAGATCCCAAAAAACTCCAGAACTTCCCAGGTGGGGTTCAACAACCAAGCGTACTCCGAACTATTTTCTCTCCATCTTTTCCCAAATTCCTTCTTCCTAACGCCAAACTTCCACCCCTTCCATAGGAGCTCCTTGGAAAAGCCTTGGCACAACAAGCCGAGCCTTTCATTGGGTTGTTTCTTTTTCCCAGCCCACACACATCACGATGCCACCGGGAAAGGCAAACCACGGTGGGACTCAATCCAGCCAGGCAGAGAACTTCCTCAGCCATTCCTTGGAAAGGCTTTCTTTGGGCGAGAGGGAGAAGTTGGGAATGCATCCTTTGGAGACCATTGTTTGTGCAGTGAACAGTCACATTGGATGTTTGCTTTTCACATCGTAGCCCACGGCACTTGCTTGTTAACAGCTGTTAGCATTCCCTTTCCAGAGGGAAAATCCAACAGCAGGAACGAGCTCTCTGTAAATGCTGCAGGCCTGGAGGGAAAACCCGGCCAAGGGAGGAAGGCCTTCCCTCAGCTCCCTGGGATCTCAATGTTCCCCACGGAGGAGATCATTTCAGGGTTGCTCTGAATTTACTTTTGCAAGCTGCGGAGCTCAGATTCGCTTTGGGAAAATCATCCCAGAATCATGGAATGGTTTGGGATGGAAGGGACCTCAAAGCTCATGCAGTCCTACCCCCTTATCCCAAGTCCTACCCTCTTGGGTGCTCCAAGTCCCATCCAGCCTTGGACATTTCCAGGGATGGGGCAGCCACAGCTGCTCTGGGAAAACCATTCCAGTGCCTCACCACTCCCACTGGGAAGAATTTTTTTCCTTGGATGTAGTACTACATCCACAGTATCATCCTTCTTATCTTCCTGGGAATGCCCTGATCCCAAGCAGCAATCACCATGCAAGGCATTAATTCCAGATATTCCAGGCTCCTGTGACATACTGGAAAGGTCAGCAGGAATATCTGGCATTCCACAAGAAAACCCAGGCTCCTTCCCACAGAACTTGATGCACTATCCTTTAGGAAAGCCTAGTTTTCCCTCACAAAGGATCCCATTCCAAGTTGTAGGAAAAGCCTGTACTCAAAAAACCGAAATCCAATAAGAAACAGGACATTTGCAGAGCGTTTTCTGAAAGCCTCATTTTTCATCCCTTGGATCCCAATGCCCTCCTCAAAGCCACATTCCTCTAGGACAGCCACATATCAAAGGAAACAAAGCCTGTTTGTGTTGTCCCCTACTGGAAAAAATCCTTCAGAAAAAGCTTTGCTCGGTGAAGAAAAAGCTTCTTCTCTCCCCATCTAGGGAGCTCCGAGATGGAATCAATTCTTAATTAAAAGATCCGACTGCCAACACAAAAGGAATTGCTCCTCGGCCAAGATTAAAATAGGAGAAACCTCAGGGCAAAAGGTTGGATTTTGGAGAGGAAAATAAAGGAAGAAAGGGGATTTGGAAGTAGATGCTGAAGGAAGTAAGGAACATTTAAGCACAGGCTCACTGTTTCCACGGAAAACACCGCCATGGGATATGGACAAACAGGTTGTTGTGGTCAGCAGGGTCCATAGGATCCACAAATCCAGGAACTGAGGCAGAATCTGGCCGGATTCCACATGGCTTTGCCTCCTTTGGACACAGGTGCCCACAGGCAGCACCTGACAGGGAGCTGCACCCTGCCAAAATCCCCCTTGGCGGAGCAGAATGCTCCCTGCAGCAAGGCAAGGAGAAGGGCAAGATCCCAAAAAAAGCAGGACACCCTTCCAGAAACCTTATCCTGGGAAGCTGTGGCTGCCCCATCCCTGGAAGTGTTCCGGGCCAGGCTGGACAGAGCTTGGAACAACCTGGGATAGCGGAAGGTGTCCCTGCCTGTGGCTTCAACCCAAATCATCCTGGAATTCCCTGAGTCTGGGAGGATTTGGGGTGCTTATAGCTATGAGGACACAGCACTGGTAACCCCAAAACCCTCCATTGCTTCTTCCCTTAAATCTTTGTGTCCTTGGAGAGAAGGGAAATGCAGTCTCCTGTGAAGACAGCCTGGGAGAGCTGGGAATGTTCAGCACGGAGAGGAGAAGGCTCCAGGGGCACCTTAAAGTGCCTAAAGCAGATCCAAGAGAGCTGGAGAGGGTCCTGGGCCAAGGGCATGGAGTTACAGGACAAGAGGGAATGGCTTCCCATTGACAGAGGGTGAGTTTAGACAGGATTTTGGGAAGAAATTCTTCCCTGAAAGAGTGGCAAGGCCCTAGAATGGATTTCCCAGAGAAACCATGGCCGTCCCACCCCTGGAAGCATCCAAGGCCAGGTTGGAGCTACCCAGCCTGGCAGAAGGTATCCCTGCACAGGACAGGGGGGTTGGGATTGGATGATCTGTAAGGTCCCTCGTGCCCAAGGCACCCCGGAATTCTGGGATCCCGTGGAACGCCGCCTCACCTGAGGTTGTAGGTCCTTAGGTTGCGCTGCCGGCGCTTGGTGGCGCGGAGCTTGACGAAGGTGCGTCCCGTGGGATCAAAGACACACAGGACAGTGATGCACACGCTCAGGATCACCACCCAGTTGCACACCACCATTCCTGAAAAAAAAAAAACCCCAAAAAAACAGGAGTCAGGCAATCCGGCCCTTATTTCCCACTCCAAACTCCCGCAGCAAAAGGAAATCCTCTGGAAAGGCTTTTAAGGCACAGCTGGATGGATCTTCCGGCTGTTTTATGGGGCCATTAAATGCTCCCTGAGTATCCGGGACTGCAGCATTAACATCATCCCCACCAGGAGACTGGGAAAGGCTTCCAGGAAAACAGTGAAGCCATTCTGAAGGGAAGATGCAGAATTTACAGAGCGCCCTTCCCTGGGAACACGGATCCCTGCCTGAGGGCCGGATGAATGGAGCGACTGTTCTGAGCAATAAACAGGGAAACAAGCCCCACATTGACAGCTCCCAACCACTTCCCAGAGCCGATGGGGAATGAAGGATGCCCGCCAATCCTCCGGAACGTTCCCGGGCCGCATTCCAGCTCCGTACCCAGGGTGACGCTCTTGGCCGTGATGTCGTTGCAGGAGGTGTAGTACTGCGTCAGCCACACGATGCCCACGATGGCATACACGAACTCGATCACCAGGATGGCTGGAAAAAACGGGAATGGCACAGGTAACAGCTGCCCCTTCCCCAAGGAGGAGCTCCTGGCCCCGTTTTCTCGCCAGGAATAGGTTGTTCGGCGGGGAGAAAAGGGATTTGGAAGGGGACGTGCGAGGAGATGAGCCAAAAGTGCGACGTGTCCTTAACGGGATCATGGAGGGGTCGGCGCCCTCGGCTGTGTCACAGGTATGAGTCAGAGATCCAGACCCTCCTCCCACGCCGCTGGAAACACTCCCTGAGGCAGCAGGGAATCACAGGACCCAAACCTATAACTACCTGCGACAGCTGGCCTGACTCACGGATCCAAAAAAAATCGCGTGGATCCAGGATTAATCCTGCTCGCTACACTTGGCAAACATTCCCAGCACCTTTGCAGCCCTTCCCGGGAGAGTTCCAAGGAGACAGGGCTTAAGGAGCGCCTCAGTTTGGCGTGTGGCACGTAAGGACCTAGAAATTGGGGATTAACAGTGCTTCCCTGGAACAAAACAGCCAGGAGACTGCTCCAAAGTGCCCATCCTCCCACTTTCATTGCAGAATCCCAAAGGACAGCTGGGCAATCAGGCGTGGAGAAGGTGAATACCTTGCTTGGGATTGCCAAAGTTTTGCTGGAGCCGCGACTAAATCCAGCCTGGCTTATCCCACCCACCCTCCTTATCTCCCGCTGGCACAGAGTCTTTCCCTAAGTGGCTTTGCTGCAGACCTGGAAAGACCAGTTCCAGGGGAACAGCGCTTTCCTGGGCAAGGAATCAGGGCTGGGACTGGCTCCTGATGAGCCCAATTTATGCCTGAGTCAGGCTTTGCTTCCCTTGGCTCCTCTCCCCTCTGCCTGCTGCAGGACAGGAGAGGCAGGAGCAGGGATGAGACATTCCCAGGTTCACATTGGAGTTAATTCCCTAAATTCCTCCGCATGAAGCAGCACACAGCTTAAATTGGGACAGTCACATGGACCTTGCCCACGCACTGGTCACGCTCCCACTTCCATCAGCACAACCGATCAACCACCAGGAGCAAAAAAAAAAAAAAAACAGGAAAAAGGGAATACAAGACCCAAAAATCAGAGTTAATCCTGCTCCTGGGCACGTGGAGAGTTTAAGGAAGGAAAAAGGATGTTTTGGGGGGCAGGAAAACCTCCCTTTGGATCCTCCCTACCTCCCCCTGCCCCGTTTAGTCTGGTTTTAACACAAACTGCCAGGCTCTCCGTGCTTCCCTAGGGAGACTGGCTGGGAAGCTGGAGAGGGAGATTTGTTTGCTGTTCACGTTAATGACTTGCACTGAGCATTCCAAGTCTTCCAGACTGAGCTTTCAAGCGAGGTTATCCCTATTTTAGTGGGTTCTGCAGGAAAACAACCCAGCAAAAAGCAGGGATGCAAACCCACGGGATGATTTGTTTGGAATGGGTTTGGCTCTGCATCTCCAAAGATTTTTCTCTTAAAATCTTCACTCGGCACAGAGAAATCTGATTAAATTTCCATACCTGGAAGGCGACAGAACACAGGGAAAACAAGCTAAAAGGGAATGAGGGATCAAGGAATAATCTCTTCCCTGCTCCAGTTTTTGGTGAGGGAGCAAGACAGGAATTGCTTATAGGAAGAAAAAAGAGAGCGAGCAGGTGGAAAACCTCTTTTCCTCCCCGTGCCTGGAAGTGGGTTGGATGGAGGGATGGATCAGGCGAGTCAAGAGGCAACACCGTGGGGTCAGAACCTTTGGGATTTACGCCTCTATCCTCGGAAAACGTAGTGGGGGGGGGAAAGAGAGACAGAAGGGGAGCAGATTCCAGGCGAGGAACAGGAGGCGATTTGGGACAGCGCCTGCCAGCCTGCCAGGCTGCCAGCGACGAGGGATCCATCGGGATGCACGGCACATCCCGGCGGCCATCTGGCCCTGCCGGAGGAGCGGGGAGAGGAGGCTCCCGGGAGGAGCACGCGGAGGAGCCGCTTACCCAGTCGGACGTAGAGGACGTACTGCATGGAATCGCGCGGCTCCGTGTACAGGATGCTCCCGCGCATGCTGAGCCAGATGATGGCCAGCTCGGCGATCATGCAGCTCAGCAGGATTCCCAGGTAGCCCCGGCCGTGGTCCACCAGGTTCAGGGAGCACGTCTCGTTGGGATTGTACACCAGCCCGAAGAGCACCACCGAGAGGATCACGAACCTGCCGGGCAGGAGAGCCAAGGGAAAGCATGGAGTATCGCCCAGCTCCTTACATCACTCTTCGTTTGGGCCCCAAATTCCCACAAGCCATCCAGAGGCCCTGCTAGCCCTGTCAGAACCGTTTCATCCAGGCCACATTATCCCATGGGATTTGCCACGGAGAAGCTGTGGCTGCCCTGGAAGTGTTCAAGGCCAGGTTGGACAGGGCTCAGAGCAACCCGGTGGGAGCTCATGTTCATGAGAGCTCATGAGATGAGGTTTAAGGTTATTTCCAACCCAAATCAAGAACCCATGGTTGTTTTTCCTAAGCCTCTGCACAGAAACGCAGCCCCAAACTCCAGGAGATTCATCCCTGAATGTGTCCAGACTAAGCCAGGATGGCCCTTGGAACAACCTGATCTAGTGGGAGCTGTCCCTGCCCATGGCAGGGGGTTGGAACCGGATGGTCTTTAAGAGACCTGGATGGGCTGTAAGGTGTCTTCCAACCCAAACCATTCCAGGATTCCATGACTGTTTTTCCTGAGCTCCTGTACAGATATACACCCCAAATTCCAGCAGACCCATCCCTGGATGTGTCCAAGACCAGGTTGGATGGGGGCTGGGAACAACCCGGTCTAGTGGAAGGTGTCCCTGCCCATGGCAGGGGGTTGGAATTGGATGGGCTTTAAGGTGTCTTCCAACCCAAACCATTCCAGGAGTCAGTGACTGGGTATAACTGCAGGTATGAAATGCTCAGGAGCCTTCTGTATCATTCCTAGGGATGAGCTCCAAGGCATCTTCCAGCCCAACCCATTACAGGATTCCATGCTTTATTTCCCTGAGCTTCTGTACAGAAACACAGCCCCAAACTCCAGTGGAGAATCTTGGGTGGCACAGGAGGATAACAGGGAGCTCTGGCTGGACTCTTTGGAACCAGGACGGAAGTTTGAACAGAGGCCAGCTAAGAAAACAGAAGCTGGAAAAATGCTGGTGTCCACCAGGAATGCCCCAAACAAACCTTCCAGCTCCATGTAGAAGCATGGGAAGAACTTCCAGCCGTGCCAGGAATAGCCAAAAGAATTCCTGGGCGAATTCCAAGCATCCTTGTGCCCTTCCCACTTACCAGGTGGTGTGAAGGAGGAAGAGGAAGACGGCTGGCAGAACCAGGTCATCGCTGCCCACAGACCAGCGCCGGCGGAACACGACAATCCCTGGCATGGCTGGCGGGTCCTGGGAAGTTCAGCAGGCACGGCACTCACCTCCTGGAAAAGGACAGAATCAAAGCTGCTGCTGAGCCCCTCCAGCCCCCTCTGGAGAGCCCCACAACCTGGGAGCCATCCCAGTTTATCCCAGAGCTGCTCCCTCCCAGCACCAGGGGGCACGGCGTGCTCGGGAAGGAGGAGTTGAAGGAGTGGGAAGTATTAGGTGCAGCCGGTGTGTAACTGATCCAGCTCCACTTCATGGGATTACCTGGAATCCTGTTAGGCTGCGATGGTGAGCAGCCACTGTGGGATTTGGGACAGGTCATACTGGCCTGGGATCTCTGGAAAACCCTATTACTGTGTTTTTCCATGGACAAACCTGCTGCCAGGCTCTTGTTGTCCAACAGTTCTCCCCCCTCCTCGGCTCAGGAAGCCAAAGTATCCATTAACAGTCAGTGGCAGTGCCTGGGGATCTAGGGACTGGCTCTCAACAGCACTTCCAGCGAGGATGTTGGCTCCTAGGGATCTCCCCCTGGACCAGCAGGAGCATCCTGCCAGCTCCACATCTCTGTCGCATCCGCACCGCACCTGACAGGCACTACCAATTCCAAGGTGGAAGATTGAGGAGCTGCTGTTCCTCCCCGCGTTTTGTTTGTGCTCCTATTTTTAGGGCTTCCCAAACCCTTTGGAAAATAGAAACAGGAGCGGTGCAAAGTCACGAGACTGCACAGGGCGCTCCAGCCTCCTCCAGCACAGCCATCCCACTCCATCCCAGCTGGCCGTACTCCAAGCTGCTCCAGAGGGACTCTGGCAGCACACCTTATCCCACTCCTGCCTTCCTGGCCCAACACACGACCCACAACCAGGAATTTTTTCCTTGGTTTTGCCGAATCCGGGATGGTGTCTTTCCAATCTGCCCACAGCCAGGGCATTCCTGGATTGTGGGATCAGTGCTGTCCCTCTTTCCATGCCCTAACCCCTGTCCCACCTCTTCCCTATGCTACCAGGGAATGCCTCACCTTCACCTGTGTCTCTCTGCTCCAAGCTCTCCCAGCTCATCCCTCTCAGTTCCCAACTCCCCCAACCTCCCAGCTCCCACATCCAGGCACTGCTGCTGGAATGCTCCATCCACGGCCTGCGGTGGCCGCGCTGTTCCAAAGCTGTGCTTCCAAATCCGTAAGCACTCTTGGGATCTTTGCCTCAGCAAATTGCCGGGTCAGGACGAAGTGTCCTCATGCATTACTTACAACGGGATTTCCAACAGCATTCCCTAGGGAATACCACCTGCAACAATTCCCGTAGCAGGCAAAAAACACCACACTTGGATATGATATCCCTAATTTAATGCTGTGGGTAAGGAAATTGGAAAGGGCAGGACATCCATAGAATTCCAGCGTCGTTTGGATAGGAAGGGAACTTTGGGATGATCCAGTTCCATCTCCCTGCTGTGGACCGGGACACCTCCCACCAGCCCTGGTTGCTCATGATTTAAACTAAGTTGAGCCTTGCAGGTAACACAAATGTTGGGTTTGGGACAGCCCACCACACTGATTCCTGCTCCATCCTGCTAAATCCATCCCAGCAGGCAGGTGTGGTTACCCCACCGCTTCCCAGAACATCCCAAATCCGGAGTCTCCCCTCCTGTGCTGACACCCACAGCCACTGGAACGGCTCTTCCAACCCGTTTCAGCCACCCATTACTGCAAACCTACACAATCCCCTCCAACTCCCGGAGATTCCATAGCCAACAGGGCGCTTCCAGCCCCATCACTCGGTCGGAGGCAACACTCCACTCCGCAAACAAAGCGAGTGCGGAATTCCAGCGCCATTTGGATTCCCACTTCCTCAGCACAGGATAATGACAGCACTGGGTACATTCCAGCTCTACCTTCGCTCCTCGGGCCATCTGGAGATTCCCTCCCAGCCCCATCCCACCTGTCATTCACCAGCCGGGATAGCTGGGATATCACAATCCCTGGATACACCTCGCTGCCTTTGGACAGCACCTCCCAGCCCAGCTCCCTTCCCGTCATCCCTCGGCTGCATCCCGCCAACGCGCCTTCCACAACTCTTCCACCCCTCCAGCTGGGCTCTCCCAGTTCCCACCACCCTCTCCCAGTTTGAGAAGCAGGATATCGGCGACAGCACTGAATATCCAGTGTGGATTCCTCATCCACGGCAACAGATGGGGACGGAGCGGAGCAGCCTGTCACTCGCTGTCACACACGGCAATACTCACTGTGGAACTGTCACTCCGCTTACCAGGCTCCCAGGGCAGCAACATTCCCAATTAATTCCCAAAGACTCCCCAGTTTAAACCAGGAGGCTTGGGGCTTTGGCCGTGTTTTGGAAAGGAGGGAGATGATGGAAGGCCTGAGACTGGAAAACCCACCAAAAAAAAGCTCTCACTGCGAGGACTCCCAGCACAGCATATCCCAGGAATTGTGTTTGAAGATGCTGAAGATATGATCTGGCAGAAGAATGGGGAGGAAGCGGAAGGCTGGAGTGCCAACAGCCCCGAGATCACTGACCCCAGCTCTGCGACAGCAAGAACCCTCAAGCTGCCCCTAAAACTGCTGGGAAGAGCCAAAAATTCCCAGGATGTTGAGAGCTGAATCCCAGTACAAGCAGCTCCAAGCTCCCGACACTGAAATAAGGGAAGCACATGCACAAGGAGTCCCCTCGGAGCCGGGCAAGGTCTAGGGAAGTGGGAATCTTACATGGCATGAGGTCCAGCCGCCGCGCATCCTTCTCTCCCAGAAGGGTATTTCAGGAAAAGTGCATATCCAGGGAGACGGGCATCACAAGCTCAGGAGGGAACAGCAAACTCTTCCCGCAGCCATTGAAAATCCCACTCGGCAAAGGGGAGCGCGGCGTGGGGACTGGGATCTGCCTGCCGACAGAGCCGGGCATCACCCACGGAGCGACTCCCTGCCTGCACCTCATTTATCCAGCGGGAATGCCGAGAGCCAGAGGTCGTGACTCCCCCCTTCCACACCCCCCAGCACCCTCTGGAAGGAAGTGACATCATCCCTATTCTGAGGAGAGCGTACGTGGATTGTGGGAAGGAGGACCGCGAGCGAGAGCGGGCGATGCTGCCGGAGATGCGGAGCCGGGAGAGGAGGAAAACCCTGGAGCGGCGCGAACCTCCTCCCTCTTCCCACCGGGAAACCGGGAGAGCTGCCGGGAGCCCTCGGCATCGGGCTGGGAAAGGCTCCCGGCCATGGAGTCGCCAGTGAATGGCCAGGGGGAGGGGACTGGGATGGGACACAAAAGGGACACACAGAGGGGGCCACCCCGGGCACAGAAAGGAGAGACTGTTCCAGAGGAGCCTCTCCCGGCCTTTCCAGCCGTTAATTCCTTGTGACATGCTCTGGGCTGTGACAGGATGTGGGGGAAGGGGAGAATCGCCTGTCTGTAAGGGAAAGGCTTAGGGAAAAGAGCAAGAGAGAGCAACGCTACCGTGAGACAACATTCCAGCTAAACCTCGGAGACTCAGGCTAATCCAACAGCCCATCCCATCTGACAGGAGCCTCCCCAGGGAAGAGAGCGCAAGGAAATAAAGCTGGAGGGAAAAGGCTGTGCCTGGATCCTGCATGCCAGGAGCCCACCCACACCACAGCAACACCCCCGGAGTCACCCACTCCCTCCACCCAAATCCAGGCAGGATTTGCTCCAAGCTCCCAGCATCGCAGATTCCCGAGGCACCCACACAGCCCAATGCTCCAACCCCCTGCAGTCCTCATCCCTGCATCCACAGGCTCCCAACCCACAGCAATTCCCCGTCCCTGTAATTCCCCATCCCTGCATCCACAGGCTCCCAACCCACAGCAATTCCCCATCCCTATATCCAAAGGTTCACAACCCACAGCAAATCCCCATCCCTGCAATTCCCCATCCCTGCATCCAAAGGCTCACAACCCCCTGGAATTCCTCATCCCTGCATCCGCAGGCTCCCAACCCACAGCAATTCCACCCCCCTGCAATTCCCCACCCCTGCAACTCCCCATCCCTGCATCCACAGGCTCACTCAGCATTCCCACTTCCATCACCCCAGAATCTCCCCTGGTTTCCAAGCTCCTGCTGCCCAGAGCAAAAGGTGGGAGGCCAAACCCAGGCTGAAATTGGATCTGCCAGGATCCCTGGGGATATCTGCAGGGAAGAAGCCCTGCTATCCCAATATTCCTTCCCTACCTTTTCCCTCAGGCACCTGCTGGCACTTTCACACGACCCAGGTATGACAAAGCAATCCCATCTCTGGCAGCACCCTCTTCCAGCTGGCCTCCGCAAATTCCAGAGTCCTCCAGTGTGACTCACCCAAGGAAATTCCCTCAAAACAAGCCAGATGTTTGCCTTCCCTGCTCAAGGCTACAGAGTTCTCCCAAAAAAATGGGATTTCCACGTCTCAGTGGATGGTTGCAGGTGCCGCTGAAGGACAAAGCCTTTTGCTGTTGCACAGAAATCCAGCACAGTGCCCTGGAATGCTGCCCCTCCCAGGACCCCTTTCCCTGGCTGAAACGCCACCACATTCCCTGGGAATGTCCTGGCTGTCCCGCTGGGAAGTTCAAGCCCAAGCCTGCCAGCTCCCAGCTCAACTTCTCGGGAAATGCAGCTGGAAAACTGAAAGCAGAGGAGATTTGTGCCCTGGCAGCTCCCACAGCAGCTTTTCCTTGGTGCTCTGGAGCAGAGATGCTTCCCTTCTCCCTGAGAGCACATCCAGGTCACCGTGCCCAGGTGCTGTCCTGAGGGCACAGCACAGATGCTGCATCCTGCTTTTTCACTCTGCAGGATAACAGAGAGTTCACCTCCCTGACCAACGGAATTCCAGCCCCATCAAGTCACCCCCAAACCCTTCCTTCCCTCACCAACACGTCCCACGTGGAATGTGGGCTTCCCACCCCAGGCTGGATCATTCCCAGAACCCTCCCATTCCCACCAAGCACTTATGGGACTGGACGGAAATCATCAATTCCAGCTTGGATCCGACTCCGTCGGGCCCCATCCAGCTGTTCTGAAGGGCTTTAAATGAGGCTCCCTCTGTTTCCCAGTTGGTTCCTCACAATCTGGGAATTGTTCTCGCCTTCCAGGGAGAAGGGGGATGGGGTTACATCCATACAGAATGTCCTGAAGCTGGCCAGAGGAATTTGCATGGAACAGCTCTGCTCTGGAGCCAGGCTGGGAGAGCTGGGATGGCTCAGCCCAGAGAGGAGAAGGCTCTGGGGAGCCTTAGAGACTCTTCCAGTGCCTAAGGGGGCTCCAAGGGAGCTGGAAACAGCCTTTGGAATAGGGCATGGAGAGGCAGGACAAGGGGGAATGGCTTCCCACTGACAGGGTGTGGGTTTAGACTGGATATTGGGAAGAAGTCCCTCCCTGTGAGGCTGCTGAGGCCCTGGAATGGATTTCCCAGAGCAGCTGTGGCTGCCCCTGGATCCCTGGAAGTGACAAATCCAGGCTGGGTAAAGCTTGGAGCAACCCAGGATAGTGGAAGGTGTCCCTGCCCATGGCAGGGGGTGGAATGGGATGAGCCATTCCAAGTCCTTTCCGAACCAAACCATTCCAGGATTGAAAACCATTCCAGGATGGCACCTAAGGAAGGCGAGTGCTTTCCTTTCTGCCTTTTCTAAGGGGCAGGAAGCATCTGCCACAAGCAGTGCCTGCAGGAATTGCAGGGAAAGCTCTTCCCGGGGGAAGAAGGCACAGCAGCTGCCGGAAGCTTGTGAGGAGAGCTCTGCCCTCACTGGAGGTGATTAAGGGAACAGATCCCTCCTTTAAGGAACATTCCATGGATTCATGGAATATTGAAAGAGCCATATTTATAAGCAAATCCCAGGCAGGGATCACTGGCAAAAATCAGTGGGGATTTAAATTTTGGGATATCTTCATGGCTACTTTAAAGATTCCCCTTGATAATCTCCCATTTCCCAAGGAGAAGGGAATAAAATGAATCAGCGGCAGAGCCAGGGAACGAAGCTGGGAGACAGGAAAGGTTCAAAGATCCTCCTGTGGCTCGGCACACTTCGGATGCAGCTCCCTCGGGATAAGGCCACGGCACCACAATGTCATCAGGACAGAACTCAGGGGATTGGGTTGGCTCTGCAACTCCAGCGCTGCCCACCGACACAGATTCCCAAAATAATCTGGGAGTACCAACTGACCTTCAAAACACGGGGAAGGAGAATTTATCTGTTTGGCCTACCAGCTTAACCCTGAAATCCTGGAATAAACTCCTTGGGATTGCAAGGGTGATGGACACGACATCGATGCAACCACGTCCCAGTTGGGCCAGCACTGCTCCATCTCCATCCCAGCTCATTCCTCCCAAATCCCTTCCCCAAGCCCCTTGGCAGCATGAACACATCGAGACGCACGTTCTCCTTGTTTAAATCCATCCCCTTTTCCCTTAACTCCAAACTCCCCTGCCTCGGGTAGAAACAGGCCCCATGAATCCCACACTTCCCTCAAACATGCACAACATCCCCTTCCTGTTACACTGGGAAGGATTAATTTTTAATAAGGACACTCTGGAATGGATCTCCCTGGCACAGACTTGACCGCAGCAACAGAGTTTTTGGGAAAAATTGGATTATCTTGCAAACCTTAATGGTTGGACAAGTCCCAGAGGTGCCACTCACAGCACTTGTTCCCAGTTAAAAGCAGGATAAAGGATTCACTGAATCAAAGAGAAACAAGGGAATCCTCCACTCTGGAATGCACCTCCTCCAAACAACCAGGATCAGTTGTGATCCCAGTCTTACAAACCAGTGACACCACGGATCCCAATGGCTCTCCCCACTGGCTATCCAGTGACATCCCTGCTATCCCTGCACCACCCCACGGATTTGTCCACAGCATCACCGCTGAGGCTGGAAAAGCTCCCCAAGATTGAGTCCAACCATCCCCCCAGCACTTCCAAGGCCACCACTATCCCACATCCCCAAGTGCCACATCCACAGGGATTTTAAATCCCTCCAGGGGTGGGGATTCCACCACTGGAGCCTGTTCCAGTGCTTTACAACCCTTTCCACTGAGGAATTTTCCCTAATTTCCAACCCCAACCTCCCTCGGTACAATTTGAGGCCATTTCCTTTCATCCTGCCACTTACCCCTGGAAGCAGAGCCTGATCCCATCTGACCCCATCCTCCTGTCAGGGATTTGTGGAGAGTGAGAAGATCCCTCCTGATCCTCATTCTTTCCAGGCTGACTCCCCCAGCTCCCTCAGCCACTCCTTGTGCTCCAAACCCTCCCCTGGACACACTCCAGCACTTCCATGTCCTCCTTGTGTGAAGGATCCATGGGGCTTTATTAATTCCAGACCTCGGCAACCATCCCTGGGCATCAAGGAAGAGGTTTGTAGGGATAAGTCCATAAAGACAGGGATCGCTGTGAGACATTCCAACTAAATGAAAGGCAGGATAATGCTTGGGAAGGGATGGAAAAGCCTCACCCACAGATTCCCAAGACTTTTCTCCTTGACCTCAGCAGGAGCACAGCTTAACTGCAGAGCTCCAGATTTGCCAGCCTATGGAAAACCCAGAGCCTGCACAAACACCTGGCCAAGAAACAAGGGAAGCCACCACTTCCTCGGGAATCTGGGAGTGGAGAAGGAGCACAATCCCAGAGTGCTGCCAGGAGTGGAGTTAAAAACAACCCCCAATCCCTGTCTCAATGCCTCCAACTCCGCAATTCCACCCACAGCTCGTGCCAGCAGAGCCCACAGGCAGCTTCCCGACCACTCCGAGCTCCTTGGCCAAGTTGCCAAGGGGGGGGAAAATGCATTAAATCCAAACTAATTTGGGATTTGAAACACAACTCCGTGTTCTACAGGGAAATAAAATCCCCTGCTACAAGGAAAGCTTGGCTAGAATGGGGTAGGGAATGCAAAGGGAATACCTGGACGAGGTGATGGATACAGCAATAAATGCTCCCAGCATCCCAAATCTGCTCCCAGCTGTGGAACAACAGCTCATTCTCCCTGGATATAATTACTGGGAATCACCAATCCTCGGTTTTTGTTGGAATATCCCACGGCTACACACAGAACTTGGTAATCCCTGGTTGGAAACCACACAGCCTCTGAGTTAGTTGCAGCCAAAATTCCAAGGGCTGGATGAGGGCAGATCCAAGAGGAGATCAGTACTTACACAAGGAGCGTTTTGGATGGAGCCTCATTTCTTTAGGAAAAGCTGCTTTCCACTACAATCCTGGCAAATTCCTATGGGGCAGTTTTACTCCAGCTTGGAATGCTTATCAGCTCAGCCTCGTTGCAAAAAAAGGAGGGGAAAAAAAGGAGGAGGAGCAAATTTCCAGGTGAGATATCGAATCTGGAGGTGCATCCCTGCGCCAGCACATCTGGAAACGATGCCTCCAGGAAGAGGGAGGAGAAGGTCAGGCACTCCCAAAAGGAATTGCCTCTCTCCCCTCCTGCAGGCAGCTCGTTGGCTCCCTAGTTTACACTAGTGGGCAAACAGTTTTCCCAATAACTTGACTCATTGCTTCAGGAATTCCCTGGGGATGAGTCACATGCAGGGAAAGCCACCGGGAGCGGCGCCGGGACCACCGCTGCCAACACGAGGAGAGCGAAAGAAGTGGGAGAACACAAAATCCCTGCCAAACTCGGGAAAACTGTGTGGTCAACACCATTCCTTGGCACTCCTTCCCTGCTCCCCTCCCCACCACTGTGCTGGAGAGGAGAAGCACATCCGGAGAGGCAGCTCCAGGCTCCGGAGCCATGGGAATCGCCAGGGAGATGCTCCCTGCACGTGCATCTGCTGGGATAGGAGGGAATGCTGGCTCTAGGAAGGATCCTAAGGAATTCCAAGTAGCAATTATTTCCCTCTCTCCTGGCACTGAGAAGGAAAGAGGGACACACATGGAATTCTGGGGCCTCCAGCTTCTTACTCTGGCCAGCATTCCCAAATGGTGCTTTTTTCTCAGTCACAACCCACCACAACTTATCCCAGGAGTTCTCCTCTTCCCACATTCCATGGCTGAGTGGTTAGGCAGGAACACGCCCAGCTGCAAGTCAAAAATGCTGGGAATCAGGGCTCTCTGGCAAGTTTTTTTGGGAATCTAAACCCAAAGGCATCTTCTCTCAATACAATTTGTCCTCATGAAACAGGGATCCCGGATCCATTACACTTCCAGGCTCAAAAACATTGGGAATGGCTTCAAACAGCCTAAACCTGACCCGGACGTGACCTATTCCCATTTTCCTGCTGTTGCCTGTTCGTTTCATTTCCCTCACCGTGTCCCTGCTCGTTTACTTTGGCCAAGGACATGCCTGCATCCCACATTCCTAGAAATCAGCCTGCAAAGATGAGCTCATGGAGGTCATACTTCCCAAAGTTCAAGTGAAACTCCCAGTGGAAGCCACCAACAGCTTATTTGAAGAGCTCATCCTGGGGGGAATATGTCCAAGAGGGAATATTCCCAAATGCTGTGAATTCCATGAAAATACCACACTTGTGTTTCACTGCACATCTGCCTTCTCCCATTACTTCCCAAGCCTTCCCAGATTCCTGCTTTCCAGTATCTTATTCCTTATTAAGCAAGGAAATACACAATAAAATATTTCATTAAGCAATGAAATATTTCCTCTTCTGGCTTCTTAGCCTCAGCTCCGGATTTTTCCCAGCCTCCAGTGAAAATCATTCCCAACTTCAGGATATCCTGGAATCAGTTATTTCTGCAAGTTCATTTGATACTACAGCAATATTTAAGGATAAAAAACCAACCCTGAACCCACATTTTTCCAGCAAGATCCTGCAAAATGATCACCTAGCATCCAAAGGATTGCTGCTATCCAAGGGCTTCTTCCCACACTGAATCCAGGAGTGCATCTGCTCTCACTTCCATGTTTATGCCAGAAACAAGGATCAAACACCAAAGTCCTGCCTGGGGAAGGGCCGGGACAGGAACACCTGCACAGGTGGGAATTTTAAATGCACAACGGCAGAGAAGTGGGAATTTCAGCCTGGAAATGTCCTTGGCTTGGATATGGATATGGACAACATCCTTTTTCCCTTCTTCCTAAACTAAAAAGGCAACATTTCAGGCCTCACTCTGGGATTTCCAGCTGCTACTTCCCAAGAAACATTGTTCTGGCCCTCCCATCCCATGGCTTCCACCTCAATGCACAGGAACAGCCCTGGAAGCAAAATCATCCGGCTGAGTATTCCCAGCAGAAGAATATTCCCACCTGGAGAAGAGTTTTCCAAAGGAAGCTGCCAGCTCTGCCCCAGTTCCCATAAAGCTGCTAATTACAGTGCAAATCCAAAGAAAGCAGGAGCAGGGAAGGAGGGAGGGAAGGAGGAAGGGAGAGGCAGGTTCCAGTTCTCCAGCTCGCCCAAATGACACCTTAGGGAAACTCTTCCAGCCCCAGGGGTTGCTCCTAGGAATAAATCCCCCTTTCCACTGCTGCAGGAGCCCAGAATTCCAGCCCTCACGGAGAGCCTGGGGAGCAGCTTCCCTTCTTCCACAGCCCAGCAGCTCCTCTCTCATCCCATCCCAGAAAGGCTCGCTGGCCATTAGGAACACGGAGATCACATGGAAAACCACCAACACTCCAGCACATGCAGCTCTGACTCTCTCCCAAGCTTAGGGAATTAAGCCCCAAATCCCCACCCAGTGGAAATCAAATCTCAGGACTTACCAGCTTTTCCTCTAGCTGGTGCTTGGGATAAAGATGTTGGAATCACCACAGGGAACAAACGATCTCCAAACCACCAAGGGTCCAAATACTTCCTCCTCCTTTTCCTAGGAATTCTCATCCATCCAGCGCTTCCCTCATGATAACTGAGCAACCCAGAGCTGGAATCCTGGGCTGAATCCTGCCAAGCTGAAGTCTCCAGCCCCTCCCTGAATCTCAAGTTGGTGATGGAAAGCAGGAATCCTCTTTTCTTTGGCTTACGGAAGCAGGGATGAATCGAGCCCAGGCTTCCCTGATCTCATGGTGTGTTTAAGCCTTAAAGATATTTCTTTTTCCATATTCCCTTCTCCTTGGACACGGCAGGAGCTGCATCTCCAAAGCCCAGCACACACATCCCTCCTCCTCACCGCCCACGGCCTGCACGTGGAGCTGATCCGCAGTTTCTGCTGGCCCTCGGCATCTGTGTGGCCACAGCACCCACCCCTCCCCAGCAGGGATCCAGCCCTTCCCGCTGCTCCCCGGGGAGAGCCAGGAGACAGGGATTCAGTTTCAAGCTCAGGAATTATTTAGTTCCACAAGGCAGTTTTACATCTCCTCCTTAAGTTCCACAGTCCTCCTGTTTTCCAGCTCTGACTCCTGGAATTACTCACACATATTTACTCCGACTTTTTCCCCGCTGACACAGATTCCTTGTGCCTGTTTCTCCTCGTGGATTCATCACTACAGATCCTGGAGTTGGAACTGCTGACTCCCATCTCTGCTCTCCAAATATCCGGCAAACTGGGCGCCGTGGGAAGCACGGCCACACATTCCTGCCTGCAGCCATGGCACCGGGAATCTCCTCCTGTTTCCACGCTTATTCCCTAATTTACATTCCTGGTGTCTCCTTGATACACTGACCTTGCTCAGCCTGGAGAAGGGAAGACTCCAGGGAGACCTTGGAGCTCCTTCCAGTGCCTAAAGCAGCTCTGAGATTGTTGGAGAGGGGCTTTGGATAAAGGGATAGAGTGAGAGGACAATGGGAATGGTTTTCTGCTGACACAAGGTGAAATCAGATGGGATATTGGGAAGAAATTTTTCCCTGTGAGGGTGATGAGGCCCTGGAATGAATTTCCCAGAGAAGCTGTGGCTGCCCCTGGATCCCTGGAAGCATCCAAGGCCAGGCTGGATGGGGCTTGGAGCAACCTGGGACAGTGGAAGGTGTTCCTGACCATGCCCGGGGGATGGAACTGGATCACATTCTAAATCTCTTCCAACCCAAACCATTCTGGGATTTTCCTCTCTGTTGCCACCACTCTCCATGTTTCCATACCCTCCTCGTTAGGAGAAGTCCTTCAGCAGAGCCTGGAAGGTTGTCACTCCAGGGACACTGCCCCTGCCCTCTCGGCCACCAGCTCCGGAGCCAGAATCCACTTGGAAAAGCTGGACAAGAGGGAGGTGAAAGGAGGTGAGGCAGAAGCAGAGACCCCACGTGACAAGAACAGAGCTGCAGCCAAAGAAATCCCCTGGAAAAGCATTCCTCGACTCCAAGCAGCTGTGCAGGCACAGACTGCAAGGCATGGATTGGAACTCACTGCTCCTAACAATTGGTTATACCACAGAAAAGAGGGGAATGATCCTTCCCAAGCGAGCAGGAAAGATGAACCAGCCACAGGTGGGAATGCACTGGCTCCGGAGCTGGGGAAAGCAGGATTGTGGCAGGAGGTACCTGGGAACAGCAGGGGATGATCCAGAATCTAAAGCAACCACATGATTCCTAAAATACAGACAGGAGGATCCTGAAAATGAGATCAGTGTGCTCCTCCTAAAACTATCCCTGAATCCCAGATGGTTCAGGTAGGAAAGGACCTTAAAATCATCCCATTCCATCCCCCCTGCCACAGGAAGGGACACCTCCCACTGTCCCAGGCTGCTCCAAACTCCATCCAGCCTGGCCTGGGACACTGCCAGGGATCCAGGGGCAGACACAGCTTCCCTGGAAAACCCATTCCAGGGCCTCACTGCCCTCCCAGGGAAGCACCTCTTCCCAATCTCCCATCCATCCCTGCCCTCTGGCAGTAGGAAGCCATTCCTCGTGTCCTGTCCCTCCATTCCTTGTCCCCAGTCCCTCTCCAGCTCTCCTGGAGCCCCTTTAGGCCCTGCAAAGGGCTCTGAGCTCTCCCTGGATCCTTCTCTTCTCCAGGTGAACATTCCCAGCAATCCCAGCCTGTCCTCAATCCGTGTCTGAATTGAAGAGGGAAAACATGACCGTTCCTGCAGCAAATCCCAGCAGGATCATCCTCAGGGCTGCACTGGGATTTGGCACCTGGCTGCTGCACATCCTGGATCACAGCCAGGTGACCCCAATCCCTCCCTGCTGAACCCAAAAACTCCACAGCTTTTGGAAAAGCGAAGGAAAGCAATTCCATTTTCCCAAAGACAAAGAAATTCATCTCAAACCTCGCCCAGGGAAGTTGGTAGCCCTTGGAAAACGGGAAGGATCCCTGCTCCAACAGCACAGGGATGCATTTTCCAATGGATTTCTCCAAGAGCAGCTGCCACCTTTCCCCTCATCCAGCAGATCCCAATTCCAAACCAATTCCCCACTTGAACTTATAACCCAAGCAGCATTCTAAGAAAAAAAGCTGGTTTTTGGGATCTACTTCAGGACAAGGCCCTGGCTCCCAGCCCAACCAGTCAGAGGCTGCTGGAGAACAAACTCCTTTTCCCTCTCGTGTGGCCATCCCGGGAATTAAAAGGAGCGCCTTTGCAGCGATCCCCTCAGGCAGGATTTGTCCAGGTGCTTACTCCCCTTTTCCTTTAATTATCTTATAATTAACCGTGAAGTATCCAATCATCCAGAGCTTTTTCAATTAAGCTTCAAAAGGAAATGCCTGGAAGAGCTCTTGGTGGGAATGTTCTTATCAGCCGGGAAGAGATCACAGGCACCAGAGCTGGGGTTTGACTCATTCCCTTATTGCCAGGGCAAGTGAACTTCCAAAGCCGGAAAAAATTCCTTTATTCCACCTTTTTCAGTTCACATCCTCATCCCTGATGGGAGCTCAGAGGCCTGGGAGCAATATTATATTGTAATTAACACAGCTGATTGAGGAATAATCAAGGAATGAGGATTCTTGATTGAGGAATAATCAAGCTCTGAAGGATCAGGAATAACCCCTGCCCAGGTCCGACTCTTCTCCATCCCAATCCTGAGCCTCTTTTTCCCTCGGTTCCTTCCCTCAGCCTTAAATTCTGAGCACAGGCACAAGCTGAGATCTCCTGCACTTCTCCTCTGGGCAGTGAGGGGAAATTCCCAGTCTTTTTGATATGGAGTAATAGGAATTTTGCCTGCATCCCTGGGGACAACCCACAGGAGAGGCAAAAAAAGAGTCTCTCCCGTGCTGAGACCTTCCATGTGTCCAACAGCATGGACAAAGGGATCACAGAATTGTTCACGTTGGAAAAACTCTCCAAGATCATCCAGCCCAACGTTCCCCCTGTGCTGCCAAGGCCACCACTATCCCAAGTGCCACATCCACATGGATTTTAAATCCTTCCAGGAACAGGGACTCTCTCACTGAACCCTGTTGCAATGCTTCACAGCCCATTCCACGAGGGAATTTTCCCTAATGTCCAACCTAAAACTCCCCCTGGCACAACTCAACTCATCAGACAGCTTTCATTTCTTTCCAAAATACCAAGAGAATTCCAAAGGTCTCTCAGAGAAGGGATCTCCTGAGTGCTCCTAACGGCTCCCAGAATTCCAGGAGCTTCTCACACACCTTCCCAGACGTGTTCCTTCCCACATCCCACAGACAACACATCTTCTCCAGTGGAGAAAACACAAATCAGTCGATGTCTCCAACTGCTGACATTCCCATTTTTGCAACCTCAAGATCCCATGGATATTTGAGGATTTTATTTTCATCCCAAAGAGGGAAACAGCAGAGCAGACAGACCCAGAGAATATCCAGCTCCAGCATCCAGCTTGGAATTGTCCAGCATGGGATGAACCCAAGCATTACTTAAGCTGGAAAAAATGAGTGTCCACAGGTTTCTTCCTCCCTCCACTGTATTCCTTGCTCCCAGCTGGGACCAGTGTCCAGCAGAAGAACTCAAATGATCCCTCAGGAGTAAGGGAATAACATTATGGAATGACACTAGGAATAATTCCCCCCTCAGTTACAGGATTTCCTGGCTGGAATTTTCAAGGTGTTTCAGCTGCCAACCCCGAAGTGAAGCTGGAAAAGGGAAAAAGGACACCTGGATGACCCTGTCCCTTTCCATGAGGGGGGTTTTAAATTCCAGCACCAGCAGCCCACAGATCCCTTCTTCCCTCTCTCCCTCCTCCTCTCCCTGATAAGCCAGGGAGGAGACAACAAAACGGGAAAATTCTGTGTTTCCGCCAGGAAAGCAGAGAGGTGTGGGGGGGAGAGGCAGGGACAGCCCAGGCTCCACAAACTGCCGGGATAAAAATCTCACCTCCACCCTCATCCAGCTCTTCCCAAGTCCACCACAGGATTTAGCACGACCAGGACGGGAGCCAAAGAATCCAGAGGTAAACATCCAAGAGAAAGCAAGCAGGGAAGGGGTTGGAATCACTGGGAGAAGGCAGCAGGAGCTGCCTCTTTAAGAGCCCTCCCTCGGCTGCCGGCACCCGGGAATCCCATTCCTGCTCCGGGCTGCCGGCACCGAGTGACCTCCGGAGAACACGGATCTGTCCACCGGCAGCACACAACTCACCCCTTCTCCCTCCTACAGCGTTCCAACACCCCCACTGGAGGGAAATCTGAGGCACAATTCCGTGATTTTCTGCAGGGAGGAACAGAAGCTCCGAATCCCCCACGTTTCTGGGGTGGGCTTTTCCCCCGCTCCGGGAGGAAGATGAAATCATGTTCCCAAAATAGATCCAAGGAAAAACGGCTCCAAGGAAGGCAGAGCTCCCCTTTTCACCGGAGAGCCAAAACTTCCCTGCGCTCCTAAGGGATGGATGAACTCAAATTCCATCCTATGGCACTGGAAATAGGGAAAATTGAGGTATTAAAGTACCAAAGCATAGTTAGTAACAGCCACTAATTAATGGAAAATCCAAATCTGGGGGAAAAAAAGACAATCCTGTTACTATAAAATAAGGGATGCCAACCTTCAGATGCCAAATCCCAGATTTATGATAAATGAAGAGAGTGTATCCCTCAGGACGGAATCCCAGATGCACTGACCACAGCCCAGCCCTGGCACAGTGGCAGAAGAACCCTTGGGAAGCTCCCACAGGGAAAAAACTCCACAGCTGCTTCAGTCAGGATCCCGACACACCGAAATGCAGGCCCCATCCCACGGCAGGTGCCTGTTTCCTGTTGGATTTGGCTGGAAACTTGTTAAAAACCCACAGCTCTCCCTTAACTGACCTCTCATCTTTTTCCTGTTTCGGTTTTCCAAGAGAACTTGGGGACTGCAATTCCTCTTCCCTCAGCAGTTTTCCCGGATTTCTCCCCCCTCCCAACCCTTCTGAGCACACGTGGGGTGATATTCCCGGGAAGAGGCATGCAGATGGGACTGGGCAAAGTCCCACAGTCCTCAGGAGCTACTTAAACAACAGCTGGCACCGGGGAAAAAAAACCCGGATTTCTCTGTCCCAAACATCTCATCTCCCACCAAGGAGGCGGGAAACGCAGATTCAGGGATAGCTGAGCCTGGAAAACTCATCCCAAGGGGGTTCCTAACCCTGCTCTGCAAGCAGCCAGAATCCAGGGTGGTCTTTTTGCTGCCCCTCTCCCTAAAAAAAGAAGGGAGCACTGGGCTGCTGAGTCAGCAAAACAACGGCAGGGCGGATTTGGGCATCTCCTTATCCAGCTTGTAATTAACTCTGAGGCCACAGAGTAGCCTGGAATGGGAAAACTCGGAGTCAGGAGCCGACCGGGAGAGAAGGGATCTCGGTTTCCCACTCGAGTCAGAAATTCAATCCCTTTCCCATCTTTCTCTCCTTACAAATGAGAACTCCAAGGCTTGCGACTCCCTGTTCCCATAGGAACACGAGAACTTCCAACCTCATCTCCTTTTCCAAGAGCAGCAATGCCTAATGAAGCCCCGGCAGCAGGAATACTATAAATGTTGGGAAAGGGAAAAGAACACTCCTCTCGTTCCTCCTACAAAACAGGAGCAGCAGCCACAGCCCCGAGGGCCACCAAGTCTTGGACAACCCTAAATTCCTCCCTTTTCCTCTCTCCTAATTGGATCTGTCACTTTTTCTCCTCGAGAAAACGCAGAGTTTCACCAAAAACTCCCATGTGAAATGCGAATCCCTGGGAAACCCTTGGAGCGGGGTGTAAGGAGCTGAGCAAACACCGGGACAGCTGTCTAAAGTACAGGGAAACAAACGTTGGTACAGGGTCACGTTGCCTGGGAACGGGATCTCCCGCTTCCCTGGCCCCAGACAACCAGGAATTCCCATATCCCACCCTCCAGCACGACCTCCAGCCAACAAGGCACAACATCCATCTGCTTTCATCCTAGCCACAGAAAACTCCCAGGCCCCGACACACCGGAATGATGAAAGCATTCCAGAGGGAGAAGGGGATTCGCTCCCGCTCTCCACCCAAGCAACTTCCCTAAATATCGAGGTTAAACCACCCAGCACCACTGCTGGAAGAACGGAAAGGCCCACTCACCGTTTTTTGGGAATGTGGAGCCCTCGTGCTCCGGAGCAGAGGCTCCAGGGCTGTGTTGTCCCTGCCAGGCAGGAGGGAGTGTTTTGGCCCAGCCCCAGGCAACTCGGAGCCGACCGGTTCGCCAAACAAATCCATGTGAACATTGGGATTTTGGTGGCACAAATCAGGCGCCTTCTGGTGAAAAGGTTCCGGATTGCTCCGGCCACACCCTTCCACGCTTTTTGCACTCCAAAGGGCAGCATTTCCCAGCTCTGGCACACAGCAGGCAAAATCCTGCAGCTGCAAGAGCAGGAATTGGGATGAGTTCCTGCCATTCCACCTGCTTTTCCAAAACCCCCCTGCCTAGGCTTTCCTGGAATGAGAGGCCTCATTCCTTAGTGGTGGGAAGCACCTCTCACTCTCCTCAATCCGTATCCCGCTTCTGAGTGTCGATCAATGAAGAGTGAACAAGGAAAGAAAAATGAGGAGAGCAGCTGGAAAACGACAGGATAAATACAACAGCAGCTAGGAACACCAAGGGGATTCTCACGATCCTTGTGGGTCCCTTCCAACGTGGGACATCCCATGATTGACCTGTCCATTGCACAACATCCCAAGGTTTTAATTGGCTGAGGACAGTTCAGGATCCTCCGTGTTGGAGAGATTCCCACGTTCCCTTGGGCGACTCCGCCTTTTCCCCGGCCTGCCTGGGTGACACCTCCCCAGCACCTCGTCCGCCCGGTCGGAGCTGCCATGGAACACTGAACTAATCCGAGCCCTGGGATGAACAAACACAGCGCATTCCCTTCCGCTCTCCTGAGCCAGAAGGATTTGGGTGAGCCCAGAGTCAGTAAAAGCCACCTCGGATCAGTTCCGCTGCCTGAACCCCCTCAGAGTATCCCAAAAACCCAGAACCACGAGCCCTTACCGGGCTTGTGGATGACCTCATTCCCAAAGTTCGCTTCCCTGTCTTGTCGCGCGCCAGGAGAAGGAAAATCTGGTGGGATCATCCCCTTGAGGACCAAATTATCCCAAGGAATCAAGGCTAAATGTGACAATTCTTGGAGTTCCTACCCAGCAATGGCAGGAAACCAGGATTCCGAGCCATTCCAGGGAACAAACATCCAAGGAGCCAGCAAATCCACAGACACAAAAGGCAGGTTAGGTTACAAAGGATATGGGAAGAGCTGGCAACACCAAACCCCTCAGGAGCACCTGGCCTGCTCCCATAGAGAATCATGGAATGGTTAAGGTTGGAAAAGACTTTTAGGATCATCAAATCCAACAATCAACCCACTACCCCACGTCCCCAAGTGTCACAGCCACATGGATTTTAAATCCCTCTACCAGTGCCCTGGGCAGCATCTTCCAGCACTTTACAACCCCTTCCATGAAGAAATATTCCCAGTATCCAACTTAAAGCTCCCCTGCTGCAACTTGAGGCCATTTGTCCTCTCATTTGTTCCCTGGGAGAAGAGCCCAATCCCAGCTGGCTCCCACGTCCAGTCATGGATTTGGAAGGAAGGAGAAGAAGGTCCCCCCCAATCCTCCTTTTCTCCAGGATAAAACAAAACTCATCCTGCAAACTCGCGCGTTAGGTAACAGAGAAACTTCCAACATCGCCGTGTTCCTGATTTCCCTCCCCAAATTCCTGCTCCCCCCCTCACAAGGGAATTCCACCGACTCTGCCACTATTCCCAGGAGGCTCCACACTTACTCAGCCGCCCGTTCCCGAGCGTTTTCTGCAGCTTCCCACATGCTTCCCACCTCCCAAGCCGCCTCTCCCCACTCCTCCGCCCTCATCCAAGGGGAACGCAAAGTCAGAGCAAGGCCCCGGAGAATCCCAAAATTCTTCTTGCCAGCTGGGATTCCATAAGGCAGAGAGTTCCATGCAACAAAGCTCTTTATCTCTGCCTCTTCCAGGCCTTGGAATAACCAAGCTGGATTTGGGGATGTGCCCCATTTCCTACCGAGTTAAATTCCTTTGTGGCACTGGAGGTGTTCAAATGGGATCGGGAAGAAAATATGATCCTTTTTTTTTTTAAGGGCCAAAATACTCTTCTCCAAAAGCAACACATTGATCTGGGAATAGCCATGAAATTTAGAGGGAAAAAGGCTTTCCAGACAAAGCAGCCTCTGGCTTCCCACAGAACTTATAACACCACAGTCCCACAAAGGGAAAGGGAATTCTGCCCCTGCATTTGTCAGTGAATTTTGAGGAAAGCTCTGATCCTTCATTTTGGAACATGGATGCCTCTTCCTTCACTAGAAAATGAGGGAAAACTGACAAAGGCAGAGGGAAGACCAACCCCACAGAGTGCAGGATCTCTCCAGGAAATCTGCCCTTATTCCCTACTCTATCCAGGGAGGAAAACGAGCAGCACAAATCACAAATTCCTGCTTTTATGGCAAGTTTTTCTCCTTCCTGTGACAGGGCATATGTTTTCCCCTCTCCAAGGAAAAATCCAGTTCAGCCCTGAATGCTCTCATTTAGGGAAGTGCTGGTTGTCATTAGCGGATGCTGTGGTGCCATGGAGATGGTGACAAACAACTGAATCAGCCGGAAAAAACCCGGAGTCACAAAAAGGGGAATGTGCATCCAAAGGTTAAACGTGGCCCGGAGGTAAGTGAAGAACATTTATGGGATGTGGATATCACCAGGAAACAGGATGCCCAGGGAAGTTGTGAATCCATGGAAGTGTCCAAGGCCAGCTTGGAGCAACCTGGCAGAGTGGATGAGCTTTAAGGCCCCTTCCAACCCAAACCATTCCAGGATTCTAATCATGGGATCTGAGCAGATCAGGATCCACTATTTTAAGGACAAGGCCCCTTCCAACCCAAACCATTCCAGGATTCTAATCATGGGATCTGAGCAGATCAGGATCCACTATTTTAAGGACAAGGCCCCTTCCAACCCAAACCATTCCAGGATTCCAATAATGGGATCTGTGCAGAATCCTTTTTTAAGGACAATCCCTGGCAGGCCGAGATGCTGGAAACTCCCAAGCAGCACCTGCCCTGTTCTGATTTTCCAGGAGGTGAAGCAGCTCATTTCCCACAGGAGAAACCAGCACCAATTTGCAGGATCATTGTGCAAATCCAATGGGAAAAGCCAAGCCTCCAGAGGCTCCCAGTTTGGAGCTGAAATCCATATTCCAAAAATACATCGAGGCTGTGTCGACACCAAACTGGGCTGCAAAGAGAAGCCACCATAGAATATTCCATTCCATCCCAAAGGATGATGCAGAAATGTGGAAATTCCAACCTCCAGCAGACATGGAGTGGCAGGACACATCCAAATGGGAACCTTCCAGGGAAGCAAAGCACCTTGCAGGGAAGAAAGGGCTGAATTCCAGCCCAACCTCCCCATTTTCTATTTACTGCACTGAACTATAATAGGAGCGTCCTGAATTTTCCTGTTTCTTCCCATTATCCAGTTCAAATGTTTTAAGGTGGCCTGAGCGATTCAGCCTTTCATTCCAAAAGAACAAGGAGAAGGATTCTGTCCTGCAGCCTGCCTGGATCCAAACTCAGGGTCACCCAGGTCTGTGGTGACAATCAAACCTCCAGGCCAAGAAATCCCAAGGAAACACGTTCCAGAGGAAAACATCCATGGAAAATGCTCATTTAAGGTGGCATTCCCAACTTTACTGATGGGTGAGTTGTGCTGGGATTTTTGCCACTGACTCCCAGTGAAATGGCAAGTGAAAAACACCAGGAAAACTCAGAATCAAAGGCTCTGAATTACATCTTGTATCCAGTTTTGGGGAAAAAAATCCTTTTGAGCTCAAAGCCATCCCTGAAAAACCCCCTTGTTTTAATACCACAACAAGGAACACACAGGAACCAAAATCTCCACTGGGAGGGAATGAAAAGCCAGGAATTTTCATGCAATTCCACAGATCTTTGAAGAGGAGGGCTCAGAGGGCTCCTCAAAGAGGGGGAAAAATGCCAATGGATGGGGTGGGATGAGGATTTTCAGGGATCTGCACAAGGGCAGTTAAGGAAGGATTTGAGTTAAAAAAGAAACCCCTGGATTAAGAGCCTGGGACAGAATTCCTGATGGTCTCTGCCTGCCATGCAGATTCCCAGCTCCTGCTGCAAGGAAGAGGAAAAGAATCCAAAGCTTTTTTTATGTCAGATTCCAAAGGAATCTGGAGGTAAGGGATCCATGTGCCTTCCCCTGGAAAGGAGGGGAGAAAGGGATAAAAAGGGAGAGGGAGAAGAAGGAATGCCTGAAGGTACAGGGCACATTTTTTCCTTAAAGCTCTGTAGGAATTACATCCTGGATCTGAAATCCCCCTAATTTTTGTCCATATTACAGGGCAGGATATTCCTTAGCAGGACAAACTTCCCCATTTCTTATCAAAACCTGGAAAACCATTGCCATTTCCTCCATTTTCAAAGTTCCAAGCTGGGCGGGTGCTGCACCTGGCAAATCTGCCAGGATGCTTTCCCTGATTTCTCCTTTAAAAATCCACAAAACAACGTATAGGAACACACCTAAATGAACACTATGGATGGAATAATGACAATATCAGCTCCAACTGGCCTGGAGGGAAGAGCCTGCCTGACTGCCATGTATCCCAGCAGGAATAAACATCCTGGCTCTCTCCACAGATCCCACAGAAGTCCATTTGTCACACTCCCCACGGCACAAAGGCCACTTTCATCCGCTCCCAGCTCCCCAAAAACTCCGGCCCCGCAGCTCTGAGAGCAGATTTGAAATGGTTTCACTCACCCCATCTCAACTGCTGCGTCTCCAACTGGGAATTCCTCAAACTCCAGGGCTGGATCCAGCTCGGGATGTTCTTATTCATCAGCTGGATCACTGTCGGGAGCAGAGGGGGAACCGAGGGTCATTGATTCGGGAAAGATGGAATGAGAGGGGAGGGAAATCAGGCTGCAAGGCTCCCCAGAATAAAGCTGCGTGGTCATGGGGAGCTATAAAGGTTTAATTCCCAAAAAAAAAAAGCCTTCACAAAAGGACAGGGATGTTTGGGACAGAAGGGAATCCCTGCTGGTTCAGTCCAAGGAAGTTTAACAAATGACAGCCAGGCCTGGGAATGACTGGAAGCTTCTCCAAACTCTCCTCCATCCAAAGCTGAGCAGCATCCTGAGCTTTACACCCTCCAATCTGAACACTTTTCCTCCCTACATCTTTCCAGCCGCCCGAAAAAGACCCCCAAAAATCAGGATTACACCGCTTTAAGGAAAATTTTCTAAGGCACAAAAGCCTTGAACCCTGATTTTGCAAATGACACAGCAGCTCCGAAATCCAAGTGACCTCGTTTGGAGCAGCCAGCTCCCAATTAATTAACTTCCAAGGGGAGGGAGAGCACAAGGAACAGGCTTAAGATTCCCACACAAAGTCCAAAAAAAAAGCCCCCAAGCAGCTTTTTTTGGTTGCCCTAATTGTTTGTCCAGGGAATTTTAACAAAGTTTCCAAAACATAAGAATTTTCTTTTTCATTTTTTCCCCCACTTTGGGAGGAGCATTTTCACCCTTCCCACTTTCCCTCCCATCCCACCATAGCCCAACTGCTCCTTCCCAGCCCTCTGGAAAGGGATCAGGGTGGACACAGCCCAGAGAAGTTTCCCTTTTCCCAGCAGATTTCCAGCATTCCCTGTCTCCAGGATCTGGACCTGGCTGTGCAGGCAGCAGGCAAAAAGTGCCTTAACTTCAACTGGAATTCGGGTCAAATCCAGATTTTTTTAGGTCAGCACTGACAAAATCAGTACCTGCAGTCCACAGTCCATATCCTTAAATCCCTGATTTTGACCCTCCGGAGTGAAATTTCAGAAAGCAGAGCCAAAATTGCCAAATTTCTAATTTAAATTCCCATTTAAAGGGGGAATTTCATCCTGCTCCTTGCTGAAGGGTTTTGGCCACAGAAATCCCAGGTTATTTGTACCACTTACCACATAACAGATGCTTTTCCAAGTCCATTCCCAGCCCAAGCTGGCCCTGCTGGAATTTCCCCAGCAGCTTTAAAACCCCACGCACAAGTTTTACGACCCCAACATGCAACACCTGGCACAAGGAACACCTTCCCCCAGCTGAGGCTTCCCATTTGGAAAGCCTCTCTCCAACCCACGGGATACACATTTCAGCCACACCAACACCACAACCACGGAGAGTCCGAAGCTTTCCAAGAGCCACTTCCCACAATTTCATTATCTCCTGTTTAAGAACACTCAGCCTGACCACAAAAAAATCGGGAACGCTTCTCCCTGTCCAGCCAGGAGGATGCAGCAACTCATCCCCACCGAGTTTCACCCATGTGGGAGATGAATATTCCCACCTTGGAATATTCCTCTCCTTTAAAAGCATTTCCTAGAGTTTTGCTGTTTTCATGTCCCGGGGTTTTATATCCCACCTTTGGGCACCAGGGTGTGAATTCCCACCTGGAGCAGGCTCTAAGGACCAGGCACCAGGCTCGGCAGTCCCCATTCCCATATTCCCAGTGCCAGCTGAAGCTTGTCCCAAACACACCAGCAGGTACTAATTCCCCAAATTGGGCACAGCGGGAATTCTGGCTGAGCAGCCTGGCAGCGTCCCAGCTCCGAGATCTCGGAGCGACATCTCCCTGTACTTTTACAAGGATAAATCACCTCTGCGGCTGCCTGCGAGCCTAAATTTGGGATTTTTTTTACGGCCACGGCTCGGCATCCGCCCGATCTTGCTCAAGTCGGGTACCATTCCCTGCGGGAAGTAATAAAAGCTGGGAGCAAGAATCCCTGTGTCACACCCACGCCCACACCGCAGCTCCTCCTGCCCGGACATCCACCAGCACCGCTCCCGCCGCAGGATTCCCCATCCCCGAACCTCGCCATCACCTTCACGCCTCGCACCTGCCGGGGCCAGCCTGGCGCCTTTCCAGGCCCGCAGGTGGAAGCCCCCCGCTCCCCACGGGCCGCACGGAGCGGGGCCCTCCCACGCCGGGAATGCCGCGCTTCCAGCGGGACCCGGAGCCCCGGGGCGGCACGGGCCTGCACCCC
>VZTN01036925.1:121703-143386 GCA_013400515.1 Erpornis zantholeuca
CGGCGGTAGCGCCGCGGGGCGGGGCCGTCCCGGGCCGGCCTCGCATTCCAGCCGGGAATTCTCGCTGGGATCCGAGCGCGACCGCACCTGCTGCGAGCAGAGGCCTCCGCCGCGCTGATGATGCCGAGGTTATCAGGGAAAGATCGCACAAGAAGCGATTCCATCGGAAAAGACCTCGAGTCCAACCTGTGACAATCCCTACGGTGTGCCCAGCCCAGCACTGAGTGCCACGTCCGGGCGTTCCTTGGACACATTCCAAACCTCCCTGGGCAGCCCCTTCCAACGCCTGACAGCCCTTTCCACGAAAAAAATTCCTCCTGATGTCCAACCCGAGCCTCCCCTGGCACAGCTTGAGGTCGTTCCCTCTCATCCTGTCCCTGTTCCCCGGGAGCACAGCCCGACCCCAGTCGGCCTCCCCCTGAGATCAGAGAATTTAGGGAGCAATAAAACCTCCCCTCAGCCACACCTGGGGCTCTCCCAACATCCCTTTCCTCTGGAAAACTATCCAGCATAGCACAGAGGTGTGCTTGCCCTCGTGGAGAGAGCCTGGCCCACTGCTTTTGATGTCCAACGTGGAAAAGCAGCGCTTTCCCATCAGGAAATGTTCCCAAGAAAGATGGGGAGAGACTCTTCACAAGGGCCTGGAGTGACAGGAAAAGAGGGAATGGCTTCCTACTGACAGAGAGTAGGCATAGATGGGATACTGGGAAGAAATTGGTGAGGCCCTGGAATGGATTTCCATGGGAAGCTGTGGCTGCCCCATCCCTGGAAGTGTCCCAGGCTGGGCTGGACTGGCCTTGGAGCAACCTGGGATAGTGGAAAATGCTCCTGCCTCCTGGAACTGGATGGGCTTTAAGGTCCCTTCCAACCAATCTCCCTCTTCCCAAAAAAACCCCTCACATAAGGACACAACTTGGATGCTCCTACCGCAAATAGAAGCCTGGAAAAATAGCCAAAAAAAACCCCAAAAATATATATCCCTGTCCCAGAAAAGCTGATCCAACAGGGAATAGCAGCACATCCTCGCCTGCCCATTCCTCCCTGAAGCAAGAGGAGCAGCCTTCAAATGGTCTGCCGGGTGATATCACCGTACCTGGGAAATCAAACAGCCTGACAGGGGCGGAAAAACATTCAGGAAAAGGCTTTGAAGCTCCGGAATTCATTTGTGCCGAGGCCTTTGGATGCCGTTGAGGCAGAAAAATCCCGCTCACGCTCATCCCGAGTCCCTTTATCTTCCCAGACAGGTGCAAAGTGGCTCCGGTCCGGGATGAAAAGCTGCTGCCAAATTTAGCATCCCGACGAATCGTTTCATCCAGGCGCTTCCAAGGTCTCCCTTCGGCACCATCCGCTCCCCTGGAAGCCCCGAAACCTGGAGCAGGCAGAGGGAAGGAGCTCAGGAAAACTGGGAATGACTCTTTTCTCCGTACAATCGGATGCCGGCCGAGGCTTTCCGAGGGGTGGAATAGAGCTCATCCCGGCCTGGATCCTGCCAATTAATGGATACCGGGTGATTAATCCCATACAGCTCGGGATTTCTGCATTCCAGCTGCTCCAGCTGCTCTTCTCCAGCCTGGCTCCACCAGATTGCAGCCCAGCTCCAGCGCTGGGATTCATCCCAGTGATCCCCAGGGCCCCAATCCCTGACTCCTGCGCTGCATTTTCGGGCAATTTCGGAATGTTTTGGATAAACAGGATGCCTTGACATTCCCTGAAGCATTAAGGGAAGGATTAATGCCCTCAGAAATCCCATCTTTTCCCTCCGTCAGGACACGGAGGGCGGGTGGCGAAGCGTTTAAGGGAATTAAGGAATTAATTTGAGCCTGTCACAAATGTTCCCAGGGATCCATCCCCACCTCCAACCTCCGGAGCAAATCCATTCATTCCGGAGCTTCCCAACCTGTGGGAAAGGGTTGAGCCTGGGTTTAGATGCCCGGGGCAAAGGGAGGGAGATGTCCACACATTCCTGGGAATGCTACACCTTCCGAGGGATGTACAGGGTGGGGGGTGAGCATCCAGGGCATCCATCAGCTGGGTTATCCCTGTGGATAACAGGGATGCAGCCTCTCCATCAGGGCATCACCATCCACTTCACAAGGAAACCTCTGGAGATCCCATTGCCTTATGGGATTCCTTACTCACCTCTGGCATGCAGGAATGACCCAGGAATGTGAGGGTGAGGGAATTCTTCCGCCTCAATGCATGGAGTCGGCATGGGGCTGGTTCACCCCACAGCCTTGGAATTCTCCATCTCAGCTCCCAGGAAAATCCAGACCTCTGCAGGCAGCCTTGGAGATCTGGAGATCCCTGGAACATGCCGGGAAGGATTCAATCAGCAGAGAACCCATCCAGCTCTGCTGATCCCTGTGCCCTGGAAAAATGGCAGCAGATTCCAGAGTTAAGGATTCTCCTAAAGCTGAAAGCAAACCAGGCCCTTCCTCCAGGAGCTTTGGACAAGGAACAAGGCTCCAGGAACAGCTGGGAACATGGGAAGCTTTTTATTATTATTGTTATTATTCAGTCTGCTGTCGTTGCCACAGCACATCCAATCCCGCTGCTCCAAAATCCTGCTCCTCTCGGGCTCCCAGTTGGAGCCAAACCCTCCCTTACTCCCGAGGTAACGAGCCTCTCTCCTCCTTCATCCCGACCCCACCAATTCCCCTCAGACTGCAATAAATCATAGAGAAATCGTGGGAACAAGGCTGGGAGGGCAGCAGTCTCCCTGAAATCGCAGGGATTCCAGCATCCAGGTAATCCAAGTCATCTCCTCAATCCCTGCAATCACCGGGCTGGGCTCCATCACCCCTGCAGCAGGCACGGGCTGTTCCAGCTGCCTGAATTCCAAGGGCAACAAGTGTCTCGGGAAGGGGTCCTTGTCCTTCCCAAAGGGGACAGGCCACCAGGGAAAGGTGGACAACAGCATTATCCCGACATTCCCTCCAGGGGAAGGAATTCCAGCACCTCACCCACTGCCCCTCGTTCTCTTGGGTCTAGCAGTTATTGGAGAATTGATGTTGGAAAAGCCCTCCAAGGTCATGGAGCCCAGCTGTTCCAAAGCCACCACTGTCCCACGTCCCCAAGGGCCACACCCACACGGATTCCCAATGGGGACTCCACCCCTGGAGCCTGTTTCAACGTCTGGCAACCCTTTCCACGGAGGAGTTTTCCTTCCTGTCCAATCCAGACCTCCCTGGCGCCTCCCTCTCTGCAGCCAACCCTAATTCCGCACGGAATTCCCACCAAACCACGCGGTTTCCAACCGGAATTTGGGAAGCGCTTTTACAAACCGCGGCAACAGGCACGCCCCGTTCCCATCCCCGTGTCACCGAGCGGGAAGCGCCTGTGTTTGCTTCCATCCCCGTGGCGGCTGTGCCTTTCCAGCCCTCCCTTCCTCCTTCCTTCCCTTCCCAGCGCAATTCCCACCCGCCTCCATCGCCTCCTACCGAAGCGCTGCTGATCCAGCGCCTCCAGATTGCTCCTGCTCCCTCAGTCCTTCTCCATCCCAGCCTATCCCCCCATAAACCCTCTCCTTCCGCATGCCCCCCAGGCCAGCACCTCCCTCCGTGTCATTCCCGGCCCCCGTGAAGCTCCCAAGGCAGGGATGAGCTGCTGGCAGAGGAGCAGCATCACTCAAACCTTAACTCAAAATCATTCCCTCACGGAGAGGCTCCTCCTGTGCTCCGGGTGTTCGGGAAAATCTCCCCCCGCGGCGGCCTCGGCTTTCCGTGGTTCCTGCAGCACCGGGAAGGGATTTAGGGGGGCTGCTGTCCCACCCCTGAGCCTGAATCCCTAAAAACCGGTTAATTCAGAGGGGAGCCATCCCAGTCGGAGCCAAACCTGGGGAGAGCTGATCCAGGGATAAGCTGGAAGCCCAAATTCAGGCTCAGGCGGGCACACCGGAGGCTGGAATGCCACCCAAAGGCAGGGCAGCAATTGGGAAACCTCTGTCAGGCACCTGAAGGGATCAGACATGGAATTCTGGAACGGGTTGGGTTAGAAAGGGCCTCGAAATTCATCCCATTCCACCTCCCGCCATGGGCCGGGACACCTCCCACTATCCCAGGTCGCTCCAAGCCCCGTCCCACCCAGCCTGGAAAACTTCCAGGGATGGGGAAGCCACAACTTCTCTGGGAAATCCATTCCAGAGCCTCACCATTCTCCCAGGGAGGAATTTCTTCCGTAAATTCCCGAGGCGTGGGCAGCTCTGGCTCCCGCTGCAGGTGAGACGGGCAGAGCGAGGCTGGCCCATTCCCAGCTCCTTCCCTCGGGCACAGCTCTTCCCATTCCCATTCCTTCCTTAGGCCTCAGAGCCGCTTTCCTAGCGGGATCCCTGCCTTTCCCGAGGGGTTCCCACGCCGTGGGCTCGCTCTTGGCGCGTAGTAAACACGGCCGTGAGCGCACGGACGGCTCCGGCTCCGCAGGAAAAGCCTGCGAAAGGATTTCTCCCGCACGTTGCATCCCGGAATTCGGCACAGCCCTCGCTGCTCACGATTCCAAGCACAAACTCCTCTTTCCAGCTGCTTCGCTAAATTGGTGCCAGATCTAACTCTGGAAGCCTCCGAGACTTGCTATCAATCCCGCCGGCACTTCCCCCTCTCCCAAGGACATTATCCAGCATTATCCAAGCTGTGGCTCCTCAGCCCAGAAATTTCTCCCTGGGAAGGAGCCATCGCCATGGAAAAGGACCATTAAATAACAGTTCGCCGGGGTTTCTCAGCAGAGCTCAGGGCATCTTCCTGCCTGGCAGCTCCAGGTGGCTTTTCCTTTGGGAAAAATGAGTGGATAAAGCAGTGCTCCAGGCTCTCGGGATATCTGCCAGCGTCCTCCGCGCTCCCCCTTGCACAAACCCCTCTTTCCAAAGCTTTTTTCACCTCAGGTTGCAGGGAATTAAAACCGAAGAAAGTGTGGAAACGAGCCCTAAAGGCTCCGAGGGGAGGAAAATGCAAATTCCCGGGCTCCCCTGAGTCACGGGGATGTGTTGGCAGCGCTGGCAGCCGCTGGAATTCCCGGCTCCATCCATCCCGGCCCTGCCTCATCCAGGTGCAATAACAACGTGTCAATCTCCTTATCTGCTTTCCACCCCCCCCCTCCAGAATTCCTGCGTGTTATTCCTCCCACCTCCCGAATGCCCTTGGCTCCCTTCTCCTTCGGGAGGAGAGCTCCAGCCCCGGGGATGAATCAGGATTTTACCAGGAGCTCGAGGGATGTGGGATGCCTTCACCCCCACAAGCGGGAGCGCTGGCCTTTTCCCAGGGAATGTTACCCCGAGGAATGAGCTGCTTCCCGGTTTCCAGCTTCTGGAGGCAGCCGGACCGAACCTGGATATTTCCCATTCAGGATTCCTCCCTGGCTCCGCTCCCGCTCCTCACACCAGGCTCCAGAGCCGTTCCCTGCTTCTCCCGGACCTCAAAGCCTCGTCTAACCCACTTGGCTTCAGCCCAGCTCCGAAGTGCCGGAGGGGGAAGCTCAGCTCTCACCGGGAGACGCCGCTGCCCGTGGAGATCCCAAATCCTAAATTGCGGCGCGGCTCCTCCACAAAGTCCCGGCGGAGGCCTTGAGATCACAGCCCGGCAGGCAGACGGGAGAGGGACCTCGGAGCAAAGCAGAGGTTGGAGGTCAATAACCGGGAATAATTATCCTAAGGAGAAGTTCCCAGCTCCCTTCTGTACAAGTCCATGAAATCCAGCAGGGAATTTTATCTTAACCCGGAGAAAATGAGGCTCGGGGAGTCCTTCTTCCTCTCCGGGATTCCCTGAGGGGAGGCTGGGGCCTGGTGGGGGTCAGGCTCTGCTCCCAGGGAACAAGGGACAAGCCTCAAGTTGCCTCCGGGGAATTTCTCCGGGGATATTAGGGAAAATTCCTTGATGGGAGGGGTTGGATCAGGCTGCTGGATCAGGAACCGAACCCATTCCTGGAGGGATTTAAAAGCTGAGTGGATGTGGCATTTGGGGCCACGGCAGAGCCGTGCAGCTGAACTCCCATCTTGGAGCTCTTTTCCAGCCCTGAACAATTCCTGAAGGAGAGGAACTGAGAAAGATCAGGCTGGAAAGGAAAAGGCGGCGGGCAGGAACGTAAGCAAACAGCCGCTGTCCAAGCTTTGCCCGGGAATTCCTCTCCGTGCCACGGTGACAGGAGATGGGAAGGATCCAGGGAGGCGAAAAGGGGAGCGGGAGAGGCTCTGCCAGGCGGGATCCGCCTCAGACGCTCCGTGAAGGAGAAGAGGACGGACGCTTGCCAAGGCAAGTGGGACAGATGGCTGGCACCGGCGGCTCGCCGCCTCTCGGAGACTCCAAACCCTTTTTTTTTTTTTTGGGAAGCTGACCGCTTCCCCCTGGCTCCGAGAGAATCACATCGGAGCGGAAAAGGTCCCGGAGGCAGCGGGACCCTCATGAGCAGCGCTGCCCTCTCCTCCCTTCATCCTCCCCTTCCCCAGAGACCTCCGGCACCATCACACGGGCAAATCCCGGGAGGATCCACGGCTCCCAGAGCGGTAAAAGCTCGGGATGCTGGCTCCGGAGCCGCCGGCTGTGAAACCCCGTGGCTCCTGGACACGCTGTCTCCCAGATCCGTTTACACCTCTCGCTGACATTTAAAACCATCTGAGCCTCTCGGCTCCTCCTGCTGCTGCCGCCGTCCCTGTGCCAGGGCTTCTCCGGCTCTAAAGAAAAAGCTTTGGGAGTTGATTTCCCGGCAAACGCCGCCCTCCCGACAGGGATCCGACGGGAACAGCAGGGGGGTCTGGGGAACCTCTGCCCACCTCGGGCCGGCCCCGGACACTGCCACATCCATGGGCATAAAACAGAGGGACTTGGGAAGGGAGGAACTGAAATGGCTTCAGGAGAGTTGGAGAGGGACTCTGGACAAGGGATGGAGGGACAGGACACAGGGAATGGCTTCCCAGTGCCAGAGGGCAGGGCTGGATGGGATATTGCGAAGGAATCCCTCCCTGTGAGGGTGGTGAGGCACTGGAATGGATTTCCCAGAGAAGCTGTGGCTGCCCCCTGGATCCCTGGAAGTGTTCTGGTGTCCTTCTGTCCTTCTGTGGAGCATTTCCTGGATACTCCATCCCTGGAAGTGTTCCTGTGGACAACGCTTGGAGCAACCCGGGAGAATCCCAGAGCAGTTTGGGTTGGAAGGGCAGGGACACCTCCCACTACCCCAGGGTGCTCCAAGCCCTGCCCACAGGAACACTTCCAGCGATGGAGCATCCAGGAAATACTCCACAGAAGGACACCGGACATTCCACCATTGCCCTCCAGACTTCCGCTGGGCCACCAGAGATTCCCAGGGAGGGAAGAAGATGAGGAGAGGTGCCAGTGCCAGCTGCGAGCCGCTCATCCAGCCCGTGCCCCTGGCTGCGTGGGCAGCTCCACCTCGGAGCCACATTCCAAGGAGCCGGAGGATCCCGCGCCAAGCCGCCGCTGGCTGCTGCCGAGATAAACCCACACAAACAAACAGACGCCTGGAAAAGCCGGGGAGACAGGGAATGCAGCAGCACGGATGGGCTGTCCCGAGGCTCTCCAGCTTGTCCTGGTGTTCCGGGACGTCACAAGCACAGCTTGTCCCCATCCCTCCGAGTAACGGGGAGATTTCCAGGGGGTCACGCCCCCTCCTCTTTTCCAGCGGCTGCAATTCGATGTCCAGGGAGTGGGAATGCCCAGGGATTGGGTGGTAGAGGTTGGAGAGGAGCATCCAGCTCTGGGTGAGGAGGATTAGGGCCCTCCCGCAGCCCTGGAGCCAAGGGAACAAACCCCATGGACACACCCTTGGCCCGACCTCCCTGACTGGTGGGATTTGTGGGAGCAAGGCCGGATGAATTCGTGCCAGCCAGGCCACTTCCAAGCAGGACACAGAGCCAAAGTCCCTCATCCTGGGACACTGACACAGAACAAAACTGCTTTAAAATTCACAGGAAATATTCCAGGAGAGCCTGATCCCACAGGCACAGACAAATCTAAACACAGACCCTAAAAATCCTGAGGACGCTCTGCCAAACCCTTTAAACCCTTCCCTTTCCTCTGCATCCACGAGGATTTCCATGTCCCCGTCCCTCCTGCTGCTGAGGGCTTCCCTTCCCCTCAGGCGGCCAATCCTGCTTTTCAGGGGGAAGAGGGCCAAGGATTTGTGCCGTGTCCACCCCTGGCAGGCACGGAGCCAGGGCCACGCTGGCATTCCAGATGTCCGGCTGCCGGCACAGCGGCTCCGGCTGCGCCAGGGCTGTCCTGCAAATGAGCCCAGCACAGACGCAAAGAGGCTGATTTCCCCAATTATCTGCTGGAATTACTCATCCCAAAATGAGCAGCAGCAGCTGCCGGCTGTGACACTGATCACTGCCCGGAGCTGCTTCCCACTCATCCCAGGACATCCCTGCCTGGGCATTCCCAAAGCGTGGAGCAGTGGAAGGTCAAGCAGGAATTATTTTAAACCAAAAAAACAACAAAAAAAGTGGATTTAGATGGGATATTGGGAAGAAATCCCTCCCTGAGAGGGTGGGTGGATTTCCCAGAGAAGCTGTGGCTGCTCCATCCCTGGAATTGTCCCAGGCTGGGTTGGAAGGGGCTTGGAGCAACCGGGGATAGTGGAAGGTTGGAATTGGCCAAACCATTCCAGGATTATTCTGGCAGAGATGCCACCGGTGTGGGACATGGAATAGGCACGAGGTGACAGGAGAAGCTGGGGGAGCTCCAGCTCTCTCTGCTGCTGGACACAGTGAGGACACACCTCAGAGCCCCCTGGAACAGTCCTGGATCAGGGAGAGGCTGGGCTGGAGCAGGAGGCTCCAGGGAATGGCATCACCAGAGCCTCTCCTTGGAATGTTTTCTGCTGGATCACCAGCCCGGTTTGCAGGGACACTGACTCATCCTCAGGAGTGCTCTCGCTGCACTCCGGATCAGGCAGCAATTCCTGAAACACCTCCCAGCTATGGGGGGGCATCCCTGAGCCTGCCAGCTGGATACTTCTCCTTGCCAGAGGCCAACTGGGATACCCAGAGTCAGGGAATCCTGGAATGGTTTGGGTGGGAAGGGACCTTTAAGTCCATCCAGTGCCAGCCCCTGCCCTGGGCAGGGACACCTCCCACTATCCCAAGGTGTTCCAAGCCCCATCCAGCCTGGCCTTGGACACCTTCTGGGATCCAAGGGCAGCCACAGCTTCTCTGGGAAATCCACTTGGGGGCCTCCCCATTCTCACAGGGAAAAATTTCTTCCCAATATCCAGTCTAAACCCACACTCTGGCAGTGGGAAGCCATTCCCCCTTGTCCGTCACTCCATGCCCTTTCCCAAAGAATCTCCAGCTCTCTTGGAACTCCTTTAGGCACTGGAGGGGGCTCTGAGGTCTCCCTGGAGCCTTCCCTTTGCCAGGCCGGACACTCTCAGCTCTCCCAGCCTGGCTCCATCCCTCTGGCATCTCCATGGCCTCCTCTGCATTCTCTCCAGCAGCTCCACATCCTTCTCACAGTGAGGCACACAGAGCTGGACACAGCATTCCAGATAGGATCTCACCAGAGCAGGGTAGAGGGGGAAAATCCCCTTCCTGAACCTGCTGGCTATGCCAGGGAAATATTTACATGGGAAGAAAAATCTTGGTGCATCCCCAGGCCCACCCCCTGTGCTCTGGAGATGATCTGGGAAGTAACTCACCTTTTCCCAAGGCGCTTCCAGCCTGCATCCATCCCACTGGCACAGCAAGGAGCCCACCAGGCCTTCCAAAGGGAGGACAGCCCTGCCTCCATTCCCCTTTTATCCCATCCCTCATCTGCTCCAGCTGGGAGGCTGATGGGCAGCACCTGGGCATGAGCTGGGAGGGAAACCAGGGAAAGCTTTTCCCAAGGGCAGGACCCCAAAATCTCAAGAATTCAAGGTGGTTTTGGGTGCCTCCCACTGTTCCTGGCCTGTCCATCCAAACCTGATCATGCCATGCTTTCCACCTCCTCGATTTCCTCGGGATACTGGGCCCGTCCCTCTTCCCTCCCACTCGGGGCTCTCCAAAAATCCCCTTCCCCATTTCCCGGCCCCGTGTGGGTGCAGCTCCAGAGGCTCTAATGAGGGAGCTCATTTACTGTGACCTAAATATTCCCTGTGCACAGCTCCTCTGCCTTGGCACCTCCGGAATCCATGGAATATGGGCAGGATTTCTGCAGGGGAACAGGGGCAGCACCTCCCCATCCCGGGGTTTTTCCTGCTGTCCCTCTCCCTGCTCCCAGCACAAGCTCCCTATCTGGGGCAGCCCCATATTCTCCTCCTCCCCACATCCCTTTTTTCCTATGGGAAGTGATCCCAAGGGGAAGAGGGGATGGGACTGCTGGTGGCCACCCCATGCCACTGCCCAGCCACGCTCCAAGAGTGCTGGGACAATCCCGGCGGGGACTTTCCTCCCTGTGGAAACCACGGCCTGCCAGGAACAACGGGTGGGGTGCCTGTGGTAGAACATTCCAGCACAACCAAGCTCCCTTCCCGCTTTTCCAAGGCTGTTTCCCTCGGGAATTCACAGCTAATTTCGGCAGAGGTCAGGCTCCCTGGGCCGGGGCTGAGGGAGGATGCAAATGGGACAGGTTGCTATAAAAAGCCACCAGCAGCTGCTTTTTTTGGAAGTCAGGTATTGATTTTTCCTTGTGGAGCTCTGACTGGAGGGCACAGCATGGAATGGGGAGGGGGACCAAGACCCTTTCCCAGACCCCAGTTGGGGGCGCATCCCGCTTGGATCGGGTGGGAAAGGTGATGAGCAAAGCACGACCCCCACCACCAGCTCCCAAAACTACCCCAATCCCGCTCTGCTCCCTCCTTTCCAGACATCCCTGGGACACTGCCAGGCCCTGCTCCCTGAGAGGGGTTCCTGGACATTCCCACCGCTCCAGGGACATCTCCCATGGAGGAGCAGCAAGCTGCTGGGCTGGGGACATGGCGCAATCCATCCATGGGAAGCTCTCTGGAAGCGCAGCTGCAGCTGCCCTGAGGGTCCTGGATGTTCCCATTCCTCCTCTCTCCCTCTCGTTTTCAATACCTTTGCCAGCAAAAGGAGAAATAAAGGAATTGCTGCTCGCAGCAGAAGTGATTTTCCACTCCCGCCTCTCTCCCACACTTGGATCAGCCAGGACCGTGGCCTGAAATCGCATTCCCTGCATTAACGCCGAGCCTTCCCAGAATCCCGGTGGCGCTCCGGGTTTTTCCGGGATGCTTGGTGCCTCTGTGCGGAGAGGGGTCCCCGCTGCTGGCGTTCCCGTGGGAAGTGAGCCGGGATGGGGCCCCGACCCGTCCCAGGTGTTTGCGGGAACGGGGAGAGCCTCGCCGCATCCCGGAATCCCCGTACCCCGTGTATCCCGGGATGCTGGGACGCTCCGTGTCCCGGCTCCTCGGCCCGGCCCGTACCCCGGGGCTCTTCCCGTGGATCCCGGGCCTCTCCCGGTAGTTCTCCCCGGGAGCCACGAGGAGGAGCTTTCAGACCGCACCGCCGCATCCCGGGGCTCCCGGCGCATCCCGCTCCATCCCGCTCCATCGCGGTGCTCCCTCTCTTCCCAGACGTCCCAGTGCTCCTGGAGCATCCCTGTACCCCCAGGGATCTTGATGCTTCCCCAGCTCCCGACCGTCCCGTCTGTTCTCAGGGTTCCCAGTGCTCCTGGAGCATCCCTGTGCTTCAAGGGCAGCCAGTTCCAGTGCACCCCAGTGTTCCCAGTGCATCCCAGTGTTCCTCATGTTCCCAGAACTCCCAGTGCTCCTGGAGCGTCCCTCTCATGCATCTTCATGCTCCTGGTGCATTCCAGTAAATCCTGTGTTCCCAGGGTGCATCCCAATGCTCCTGGCACATCCCAGTGCTCCCGCCATTCCCAGTGCTCCCAGTGCTCCCAGTGCAGCCTGGTGCTCTTCCCAGGGATCCTGATGTTTCCAGTGCATCCTGGTGCTCCTGTCTCTCCCAGTGCATCCTGGAGTTCCTCATGCTCCCGTCCCAGCACATCCCCAGTGATCCTGGTACCCCTGGTTCCCCTTGGCCCTTCACACCCATTCCCAGGGCTGCAGTCCAGGGATTCCATTCCCCAGCCTTGCTCTCTCCCACCTCGGGACCCACAGCTCATCCCTGTTGAAAACCTCTCTGGAAGGGCTGGATTCAGGATGGGGCTTTACCCAGAGTCCTGCTCCAGCTCCTGCCTCGTGCTGCTGCCCTGGGTCTTCCAGCCTGGATGGCTCCTGGGTGCTGGGATAGTGGCCCATCCCATTCTTTCCCACTCCTTCTCACCCCATCTTATTCCTTCCCATCCTTTCCCTTCCCATCCCACCCCAAATCCCATCCCATCCCTGGCGATGAGAGCATTGGCACGAGGGATGTGGGAGCACCTCCAAGACGGGCGCCCGCATTCCCACTCCTGTCTGGCCCCACCCCTCCCCAAAAGTGGGATTTGCACTTCCATCTCCTCCAGGATGGATCCCCATCCCATTCCCGCCGGCAGCCGGGGGTGTTGGATCCTCCCTGGCACCGCCGGTGGAGCCGTTCTAAATCCGGCACCTGGGATTGGGGTGGGAGGATTTGCGTCAGCCAGTGACACTCGGCCGAGGAGGGGGATCCCGGCGGGATGAGTCACACAGGGAGGAGTTCCCTGGAGCAGGATGGGGCCCAGAAGGGGTGGGACACATGAGGCTGGGAGGAAGAGGAAGGGGAGCCTTTCTTGTTCCTGGAGGAAATCCAGGCTGGGGTTGCGGGATGTGCCACCCTCCTGCCTCCTTCCTGCAGCCCCCTGGGATGGGGAGACTCCCTGGAGCCCAGCAGGGCTGAGCTCGGCTGCAGTGCTCCACTCTGCATTCCCAGTGGGAATAACCTGCCCTGGATGTGTTCCTGCTGGACACAAGGGAGCAGGAGCTCATCCATGCTTGGAACCCCAAAACATCAGCAATGGATGGGGAAAGCCTGCCTGGGACTCCTGAGATGGGCACTTGGATATCCCATCCCATCCCATCCCATCCCATCCCATCCCATCCCATCCCATCCCATCCCATCCCATCCCATCCCATCCCATCCCATCCCATCCCACTGCTTCTCCTCCATTCCCATTCTTTACCATCCCATCCCATTCCACCTCATTCTTTCCCATTCCCATCCCTCCCCATCCCACCTCATCCATTTCCCTCTGTTCCCATTCCATCCCACCCTATTTCCACCCCACACTCCACCCCTTATCCCATCCCATCCATGCCTCACCCCTCCCCCTGGGAAGGATTCCCTCCAAGTGTGTCCAGAGGCCACTAACGAGGGCAAGACCCAGCAGATCCAAATTAAGTACTGGCACTGTCCCAGCTCATCCCATCCCATCTGAGTCCAGAGTACCTCCCTGCATGGAGAATTCCCTAAGTGAAACCAGGGAATAGGAAATCCTCCCCCTGCTCTAACCCACCCCCATGTCCTCCTCACCCTCCCGTCTCTGTTTCCCAACAAAGCCCCGGTCACACCTCACGGACACACCCCAGCCACAGGGATGGCTCTGGAGCCTCTGGAATACTCAGACCTCCCTCTCCTTCCCAGATCTTGGAGAGGAGCTGGAAAGAGAGGCAGGAGCTGCTGGAGCGCCTCGAGCCCTCACCCAGGCAGTGAAACAGCCCGTTCCCAAAATACCCTCAAGGATCGCACATCCAGGGAAGGCAGCAGGTGCTCGGCAGCGCCGGCAGGATCCTGCTGCCTTCCAAACCCTTTTTTTGGGAATTCAGACAGCCTGCCGCGCCGTGGAACGGCTCCACATCCATGTGGGAATGAGGGGTGGGGGCAGGAGAGCGGGTTCATCATCCCGGCGCTCCCCGCCGCGGCGGGAATTGCTTTCCCGCGCTGTGCCGGAGCGTCGGGAAGCCCATCTGGCGCTCCCCGTGCCGCGGAGCCGGGGATCTGTGGAGCGTGCCGGAGGTGCCCGGTGCCGGACATCTGCTCCCGGCCTCGGGGAGCGCGGCACCGGCAGCGGAGCGTGACTCCGGAGCCGCGGGCTGCTGGAAGCGTGCGGGGAGCCGATAGTCCCAACATCTGTCAGCAGCTGGCAGGGAGCCGCAGCCACGGCCGGAGCTGTCCCCATCCAACGCACAGCATTCCTGGGATGGCCGCTGTGCTTGGATGAGGGCTGAGCGCTGGGGAGTGGGAATGGGGCAGAGCCGGCCTGTCCCAGGGAGCCTTTTCCAGTGTCCCACTGCAGGATGCAAATCCTCCCATCCCACAAAATCAGGCTCTGGTTGATTGGATTGATCCTCACCCTTGGAGTGGGATCAGATGGGATTGGGATTCCGGTGTCCCATCTTCCTGGAGGAGGGGATGGGGTGAAGTTTCCATTGCCCTGTGAGGTTGTGGGAGAAGCATTTCCATCTCTGAAGATGCCTCAGTCCCATTGACTCCTTGTAGGGCCAGATATTGGATTGTGCCAATTTGGCTGGGATATTGGGAAGAGATCCCTCCCTGTGAAGGTGGGGAGCCACCGGCACAGGGTGCGCAGAGAAGCTGTGGCTGCCCTTGGATCCCTGGAAGCGTTCCAGGACAGCTGGGATTGGGCTTGGAACATGTGGAAGCTGTCCCTGCCCACAGCAGAGGCCGGATTGAGATGAGCTGTAATGTCCTTTCCAAACCAAACCATTCCATTCCATGATTTCGTGATCTTCAGTGGTGATGCTCTCACTGAGAAACTGGCCCCTTCCCAAGCAGCTGAAGATCCTGGAATCCGGGAATGGTTGGGGTTAGAAGTGACCTCAAGGCTCATCTCCATCCCTGATCACGCAGGAGCTGTTAGAAGGCTTTGGCACAAGCTGTTCCCAACAATCCCTGGTCATTAAATCCCTTCTCTCGGCCATTAAGTGCCTCCACCAGCAGTTGTTTATCTCCAGGCCGGGATGTCAGGTGAATTCCCACCTCGGCTCTTCCCGTAGCTGACATGGCATCAGCCTCCTTGCTCCCTGCTCCTCCTGCCCCTGCCATCCTGCCTTTCCCTATCCATCACAGGCAGGTGCTGGAGGCTTTTCCGGCCGGAGCTGCTCCGGTGCCCACGCGGGGCTGTCCTGGACTTTGCTCCGGCGCCTGCGGCAGGACGGAGATGTTTGGATAACAAACGGATGTGGCAGCGCTGGCCGTGGATCGTCACCCCGGTGCCATCGCCTTCCCGTGCTCCTCCGCCTCTGGCTTGGCAGGAATTCCCGGCGTTCCCAGAGTCCTTTGTGTGGCTATACAGAACTTTTTTGGGATATTTCATCCCCCTGCCCAGCCCGAGCTGATACAGGATTTTCTCCCAGGTGCCAGCTTTTGGTGCCCGCTGGATGAGGATTGGGCACGGCTGCATCTTGGAATCACCCTGGGAGCGTGGTCTTTCCAGATGGGATCTTTTCCGGAGCTTTTTCTTCTCCAGGCTACTTTTGCCCACCCTGCTTCTGCCTTCAGAGGGAAAATCCAGGCCTCTCCCAAGGCTTCGGAGGGAGGGTTCACTCCAAAAGGTGTCTGGGGAGTCCGAGGTGGCTGCACAAAGATTCCCAGATGCGGGAGAAATCCATGGAGCTGCTGGTCAGGGCTATGCGTTGTAGCAGGACTTTCTGTCTTCTGCCTTTTGCCCTCTGATTTTCAGGCAGATCCTTCATTTTCTATCTCCATCTGATTTTTCCCTATCCTGCTGACCTCATCCCTGCCCTCACAGCCATGGGAATCAAAATGGCTCATCCTTCATCCATCCATCCATCCATCCATCCATCCATCCATCGGAACGATTTATCCCTAATGGTACCGTGACTCGGCCTTTCCATCCTCCAGAAAAATAAAAACCCGGAGAGGCACTTTGGGACCTCCTGAGGAGCCGGGAGAGCTCGGCTAATAGAGGTCACCGCTCATTACGGAGCCGCGCTCCGCAAATTATCCAGGATGCGGAGAGCGGTGGTTTCGGATGCGCTGAGAGCTCCTGGCTCCGCTCTGGCAGCGCCGGAGCACTTTGGAATGGGCAGGGAAAGGGCAGTGCCTGCGCTCTCCCCTCCCTGGCCGGAGTGGGTCCGAGGGCGGCTTCTCCCAGCTCTGCCTTTCCCAGGCATCGACCGCCGGCGCTCATGAAAAAAAGATGATCCAAGGCCGGCGCTGAAGGGCTGGGAAAGCAGCGGGAGGGAGGATGAGGTTCAACAGGATTTGGAGGGGGGGAAATCACTCCCGGGCTGTATCCCAGAGGGAGCGCTCTTCCCCTGGAATGCAGAGTGGGATCGTGCGGACACCCTGTGTCACCATTCCCAGCTTCCCCCGGGCCGCCATTCCGGGTGCTGGGAGCACGAATCACTCCCGAAGCCCTTCCCGGCCGGTTCCAGCCTTCCCAGTGAGCATCCAAAGGCACAGCGAGGCCTCTGGGAGTCGGGCCCTGCTGAGTCAGGGCAGCGGGGCTGGAGCGACTCCATCGATCGAAACCCGATCCCAAATTGGCTGCGGACAAGGACCCCGGCACGACCCGGCTTTGAGCTGCCGGGAAGGACAAACCCTCCCGTCCCCGCAGGATTCTGGGAGGCGGGATCCGTGCATCCCTGGCCCAAACCCACTGCAGAGCCTCCCGGTTCCTTATGGGGTTCTCCTGCATCCCGCGGCTGCCGCGGGCTCGGAGCCAGCAGGGAGGATCCCTGGCGAGGCCTCGGATCCCGTCTCACCTGCCGAGCAGCTGCTCCCAGGGGCAAAGTCCACGCCGCGACCTTCAGCCTCCACCTGCCGCCTTTCCCGGCTTTCCTCGGAGCTTTCCGGGCGCCCTGGTGATGCCGGAGGCACTTTCCAACAGCCAGGCCACCCCTGTGGAGCCAGGCACCACCCTAACTACCACTGGGAGGGGGCAGCTGCCTCTGGGATTGCAGAGAGCTCAGCTGGGAGGATTTACAGCCAAAATTATCCCGAAAAGACAAGGAGCACCGGGAAGTGCGGTGTGTAAACACCTGGAACGGGAGCACGTTACGCCAAGGAGCAGGGATGAGGTGGCAGGAGGACAGGGAATATGTGACATTCCCCATGGCCAGCCACCCTGGCTCCTGTCTCTCCAGCCATGCCGCCATCCCCTGCATTCCACACCAACTATAATCCATGTTGCTGCTTCCAATTCTTTCACTGTTTTAATATTTTTCTGCCCGGGAGAGGAGCATGAATAAATTTCTGGGGTGGAGAGCGCAGCTCCGGTGCTGGATGGGCAATATCCCAGGTCGGCGCTGGAGCATCCCAAGCTCTCCACCCAAGACAGTTTCCTGCTTTAACTGGAAGACCCCAAAACTCCCAACGTGCCTTTTTTGGGGACCCGCCACCCCTTGGCCCCACCCACCCGCTGGCGTGGAAAACTCCAGCAGCTCCANCTGTCCTCTGCCTTTTGCCCTCTGATTTTCAGGCAGATCCTTCATTTTCTATCTCCATCTGATTTTTCCCTATCCTGCTGACCTCATCCCTGCCCTCACAGCCATGGGAATCAAAATGGCTCATCCTTCATCCATCCATCCATCCATCCATCCATCCATCCATCGGAACGATTTATCCCTAATGGTACCGTGACTCGGCCTTTCCATCCTCCAGAAAAATAAAAACCCGGAGAGGCACTTTGGGACCTCCTGAGGAGCCGGGAGAGCTCGGCTAATAGAGGTCACCGCTCATTACGGAGCCGCGCTCCGCAAATTATCCAGGATGCGGAGAGCGGTGGTTTCGGATGCGCTGAGAGCTCCTGGCTCCGCTCTGGCAGCGCCGGAGCACTTTGGAATGGGCAGGGAAAGGGCAGTGCCTGCGCTCTCCCCTCCCTGGCCGGAGTGGGTCCGAGGGCGGCTTCTCCCAGCTCTGCCTTTCCCAGGCATCGACCGCCGGCGCTCATGAAAAAAAGATGATCCAAGGCCGGCGCTGAAGGGCTGGGAAAGCAGCGGGAGGGAGGATGAGGTTCAACAGGATTTGGAGGGGGGGAAATCACTCCCGGGCTGTATCCCAGAGGGAGCGCTCTTCCCCTGGAATGCAGAGTGGGATCGTGCGGACACCCTGTGTCACCATTCCCAGCTTCCCCCGGGCCGCCATTCCGGGTGCTGGGAGCACGAATCACTCCCGAAGCCCTTCCCGGCCGGTTCCAGCCTTCCCAGTGAGCATCCAAAGGCACAGCGAGGCCTCTGGGAGTCGGGCCCTGCTGAGTCAGGGCAGCGGGGCTGGAGCGACTCCATCGATCGAAACCCGATCCCAAATTGGCTGCGGACAAGGACCCCGGCACGACCCGGCTTTGAGCTGCCGGGAAGGACAAACCCTCCCGTCCCCGCAGGATTCTGGGAGGCGGGATCCGTGCATCCCTGGCCCAAACCCACTGCAGAGCCTCCCGGTTCCTTATGGGGTTCTCCTGCATCCCGCGGCTGCCGCGGGCTCGGAGCCAGCAGGGAGGATCCCTGGCGAGGCCTCGGATCCCGTCTCACCTGCCGAGCAGCTGCTCCCAGGGGCAAAGTCCACGCCGCGACCTTCAGCCTCCACCTGCCGCCTTTCCCGGCTTTCCTCGGAGCTTTCCGGGCGCCCTGGTGATGCCGGAGGCACTTTCCAACAGCCAGGCCACCCCTGTGGAGCCAGGCACCACCCTAACTACCACTGGGAGGGGGCAGCTGCCTCTGGGATTGCAGAGAGCTCAGCTGGGAGGATTTACAGCCAAAATTATCCCGAAAAGACAAGGAGCACCGGGAAGTGCGGTGTGTAAACACCTGGAACGGGAGCACGTTACGCCAAGGAGCAGGGATGAGGTGGCAGGAGGACAGGGAATATGTGACATTCCCCATGGCCAGCCACCCTGGCTCCTGTCTCTCCAGCCATGCCGCCATCCCCTGCATTCCACACCAACTATAATCCATGTTGCTGCTTCCAATTCTTTCACTGTTTTAATATTTTTCTGCCCGGGAGAGGAGCATGAATAAATTTCTGGGGTGGAGAGCGCAGCTCCGGTGCTGGATGGGCAATATCCCAGGTCGGCGCTGGAGCATCCCAAGCTCTCCACCCAAGACAGTTTCCTGCTTTAACTGGAAGACCCCAAAACTCCCAACGTGCCTTTTTTGGGGACCCGCCACCCCTTGGCCCCACCCACCCGCTGGCGTGGAAAACTCCAGCAGCTCCAAAGGGCTGGAGCCGCGCAGAGCAAACAGGGAAGGATGCGCCGAGGGCAAACAGCTCCGGCCGCGACGGGAGTGTCCCTCGGAGCCGCTGGCAAATGTGGCGCCGAGCGGCTCTGCCGCACCACGGACGCTCCCTCCGTAATTAAAACATCCAGAGGATGCTCAGTCGCCACCGAGATAATTATTCCCATTCAGCGAGGGAGTCCTGGCTGGGGCTCCGCTGCATTCCCCGCTGGCCCCGCGCGTGGCCTTCCAGCCCTCCCCGCCGATCCACAGCTGCCCATCCACGGGCCGGCGAGCTTGCCCACCCTTTCTCCGCCCGTGGAATGACGCGCGGCAGGACGAGCATCCCCCCCACCCGGAGCCAATCCCCGCCGCTCGCCTTCCCGTGTCCCCCGGGGGCCTCTCCCGGGATGCGCCCGGCGGGTCCCGCCCTGCCGCCGGACCGGTTCTGCCCCGCGCTCTGTTTGCGCAGAGAAGGCAAACACGGCCCCGCTTCCAGGAGCGGCGGAGCGGGAACGGGGAGCGGATGGGAACAATGGGAGCAGCGGCCGGGTGCCGCTGCCGGCTCATTAACATCTTTATTAGCTGTGACAAGCGCCGGGTCACCGCCCGCTCATGTCCGACTCGAGGAATAGTTCGCTTCCTAAGCCCCTGTAATTGCTCCCGTTAGGCTCCGAAAATTTCCTCGTTTCTCATGGAATTACCCCCGGCTTGGCCTCGGCCCGGAGATTAATTTGGATCAGCAGCTCCAGCGAGGGGTGATAAATACAAAGGGAAAGGTTCTCCCCGTTGGGTCGGGAGGGAGAAGAGGAAATATCCGTTTTCTCCCCAAAATAACGAGGGGAAATGAGGAGAAAGGAGAGGAGTGATTCCTTCTGGAGGAGCCAAGCAGCAGAATGTGCCTTTTCCAAGGAGTCCTGAGCGGGCACCTGGGCGACACTCCTGGGACACGGGAGCCCAGAAGGGACAGGCCGGGCGGGGATTTGGGGTGCCCAGGGATTTGGGATAGCAAGGGCTCCAGGCATCCAGGGCTTCAGCACGGCAGGACTCAGATTGCCTGGATTTTGGGGGTAGCCAGGCATCTGGGAATGCAGAACTCCAGCTGCCCAAGGATTTGGGGCACCTGGAATTCGGAACGGCGGCAGTCTGAGCACCCAGGGGATTGGGGACGCCCGGGAATGCGGGATGGCAGCGACTCAGCTTCCCTGAGGGCACCGGCGATTCACAGGTCCTTATTTTGGGCCAGCTTTCTCCTTCCACGCCGGCCCGAGAGGCAGAAAAAGTCTCCCGGGCAGGTGCCGGGGCGCGGCGGGCGTCGGAGGCTCACGCGTGGCCCTCGCCGAGGCGCCGGGCCCGTGACTCAGCAGCGTTTTCCACCCACTTGGCCCCGCTGGAAGTGACGGCGGGAGCGGCTGAGTGGGAGCGGGAGGTTACGGAGCAGCCGGGCTGTCTGTGCGTGCGGGGATGGGGATCGCAGAGCTCGCTCGAGTGTGTGGGAAGCCAGCGCAGAGGAGCCGAGTGAAAGCCAGGGCCGCTGCCAAGGGCTCCATGAGAAGATTCCCACCAAAGGGGCAGAAACCGTTCCGAAATCGAAATAAAGCTCCGTGGCCGCGGGAGGATGCTCCGCCAGCCCCGGAGCACGGAGGGGCAGAGAGGTGGCCCTTTTGCCAGCCCATCCCGAGCGCCAGGAAGGCTGGCAGCAGGCTGGCACCGCTCCCCCTCACTGGAAGAGCTTTGCCAGGGTGTATGTGCCGGAGTTTGCCTGGCACGCGGCTCCCAGCCGGCTTTCCAAAGTGGGATGTGGCTGGCCCAGCTCCAAGGGGTTGGGAGCAGCCCCCATCCCCAGGGAAGGGCTACCGGGGTGGAGCCCCTGGCGTGAGTCAGGCACACGAGACCAGACTTCTCATCCCTTTATCCCTTATTCCCCGGCCAGGGAATTCCACGGAACTGGGGAGTCGCCGTTGCCCCCAGTTCGGCCTCGTCCCTCAAACCAGTGCCTGCCAGTTCAGGGTTTTTATAGGGACACATTTCCTGCTTCATTCCCGGCTCCAAACCCGGCCTAGGGACAAGGATATTCCCATTTTCGCCCCCCAAAAGAGCTTCCAAACCATGGCAGAACAGGTTTCCTGCCTTCTCCCGGCCCGAGTACGACTCCAGAGAGATTCCAGCTGATTCCCCACGGTTTGGGTTGCAAGGGACCTTTAAAGGTCCCCGGGTCCGAGCTCCATTCCGCGAGGCCAGGTTGGGCTCTGCCCCTAGAGGTTCCCACCAGTCCTGGACCGGCCAGGAGTGTCCCAGCCCCATTGCCCCATCCCAAGGTGGCTCTCTGACCCCATCACCCCAGCAGGAACAGTTCCCAACTCCAGGGGCAAACCCCACGGTCGCCATCACCTTTCCCCCTATTGTCGCCTCCATCTACGGGCACATCCTGCACCAGCAGGGTGCCCTCCTCGGCCGCGCTCCCTCGCACCCCGGGGACCCCCAGGGCATCACCCCTGGAAGACGTTTGGAGCGGCAGGAATTCGCCGGGAATCGCCTTGGCTCCATGGCGTGGGGGACGAGGGGAGCGAGCTCCGCGGAATCCACTCCGCGTTTTCCGGAGCCCGCGGCGCCCGCCGCGCCCGCAG
>VZTN01036925.1:177229-234407 GCA_013400515.1 Erpornis zantholeuca
GAGGGGATTCAGGGGGACGCAGGGATTTAGGGGGGGCGTGGGATTTGGGGGGAAAACCAGGGATTTGGGGGGGAGGGTGAGATTTGAGAGGCAGAGGGGATTGAGGAGGTGGAAGGGATTTAGGGGAGCACAGGGATTTGGATGGAGGAGGAGATTTAGGGGGAATAAGGGATTGGGGAGGACACAGGGCTTTGGAGGGAAGGGAGGATTTGGGGTGAGGACATGGGATTTGGGGGGCACACCAACAGGGGGTCACCTCACTGACCTCACCCCTTCCCCAGAGCATCTTCCGTGTCCCGGCTCCGCCCGGTCCGAGCCCGGGCTCCCGCTTTTCCCGCCTCTGGAAATATGTCCGAGGGAGTGGATCTGATTGACATCTACGCCGACGAGGAGTTCACCCAGGTGAGGGGTGGGATAGGGGTGAAGATCCCCTCTCTCCACCCCCCCTTTTTTTTGGGGGGAGAGATCCCGGTGTCCCACAACTCATCCCGGTGGAAGATGCAACCGGTGTGGCTGGGAAAAGGGAAGGATCATTCCCAGTCCTTCCCAAATCTGGGCGGCTGCCACCTGCAGCTGCCGTTAAAGGGTTTTCCCTGCGGGCCAGGACACGTGGCTGGGTCGTGGAATGTTTGGGATATAAGGGTTTTAGCTGTGTCCTGCTTGGAAAAATGAGAAATCCCAGCTGGAATTACACAGTGAGGAGGATACTAGGAGCCAAATCCATGGGATTGCCCAGGCTGGGAAGCTGTTCCCATGCTCCTTGTCCCAGCCCAAGAATATGTGGGATTCACGGGAGGAAATGATGGAGGAAAGGGGGTGTTGGAGAAGCAGATTTTAGGGAGCTCACGGATGTGGGAAAGCAAGTGTGAAGGCAGATGTTGGAAAATTTTAAAAACTGCCACGGGAAGGCTGCGGAGGGAAGTTGGCAAGAGGAAAAGTCATGGAAACTGGAAGGAGGAAGGAATCACCATGGAGAAAGGAATTCTTATGAGCTCCTGGAAGGGATGAAGAAACGCTTCTTGTGGGTACTGGGTGAGAATATCCCATGGAATCTCCAGGGAAGATGAAGTGCACGGAGGATTCTCAAAGCTGGAATGATGATCCAGGCCAACGACTGCAGCATCTCACTCCCTTTGGGATGCGTGGCAGGAGGAGACCCAGTATGGATCCGTGTTGGGATCAGAGCAGTGAGGAGGTGCTGCGGTGTCCCCGTGGCACTCCAGGGATGCCAGTGTAATTCCAAATCCCACAATCCCACGTGGTGATTCCCACTAATGGTGCCCAGCCTCATTCCCATGCACCTCGACTCACCGTGAGCACGGATTGGGAGCAGGAGAATCCCTAAAATCTCCCCAGATGAAGCGGAACTGAGGGATTCCAAGGGATTCCTCCTCTAGCCCCTCCTTCCTATTTTTGCTCTTGACTTTCTGAAACTTCCAGGCGGGAATCTTCCAGCCTTGGGCTGTGTCCAAAGGCTCCTGGTGGAGGTGGGAGCGTGGGAGTCGGATTAACCAAACACTTGAGCTTTTTTTGGGATCGAACACAAAACTGCAGCTCCCTCTTCAAATCCTGCTTTTATCAGCTCAGTGGGAAGAGCTGGATGCAAAAGTTCAGGGAGAGGGAAAACGGTTGGGTTTTGGGACTTCCGGATTTCCACGATCCTTGGAAAGCTGCGTGCCAAACGTGCTTCCCTGCCCAGCTCCCAGTGGGATGTCTGCAATTCCCTCACCCTCAATCTCCAGTGGAAATCGTCCTCCAAACTGCCTGGAATTCAACATTTGGGAGCAGAACCTCTGGTCCCTCCCGTGGGACAGATCCTCACCGAGTGATTTTGTGGGATGAAACATTTGGCACAATCCAGGCGAGGAACTGAGATCCATAGAAAACTTGGCATTTGTTGGACACTCCAAATTAAACATAGCCTGGGACAGAGGAGGAATTGGGAGGCAGATCTAGGACACACTGGAATTCCCAGCTCTGGAGCTTCCTGAGCTTCCTCTGCCGAGGGGAGGGATCCAACGTGGGGGAGCTCCTACCCTAAAAAGGGCTTTTTTTTCCCAAAAATAAGCGAGTTTGGGGGGCTGGGCATGGTTTGAGGGGAGGTATGCAACTCCCAAGCTGGATTTTTGGGAAGCTTGTGTTGCAAGGGAGCGAGAGGCTCATCCCTGGAGGGTGTTTGGTTTTCCACCGTTGAATTCCTGCCCTCCAAACTGGGAATTTTTTCCTGGTGGCAACAACAAGGTCTTGTCCTGTTGTGTGGGATCCAGGTGGGCTGGTCCTGGGAATGTGCTGGAGCTCCGTGGGGGTTTAGATTGGATATTGGGAAGAATTTCTTCCCTGTGAGGATGGTGAGACGCTGGAATGGATTTCCCAGGGAAGCTGTGGCTGCCCCATCCCCGGAAGTCTTCCAAACCAGGTTGGACAGGGCTTGGAGCAACCTGGGGTAGTGGAAGGTGTTCCATGGCAGGGATGAATTGGGATGGGATGATCCTTAAGGTCCTTATTCCAAACCATTCCATGATTCCATGAAATCAGAGCCCATCATCCTATTTTCTGGGTGGCTGTAATTCCCAACTGTGCACGGATCCATTTGGATCTTCAGCCTTTGGGCTCGGCTCAGAAATTCCACTTGGGAATCGGGACAGTGGCTTTGGAAACAGCAAAGGAGGCTTCCCAAGCCGGGATCTCACGGTGTTTTCCTGGCAGGACCCGGAGTTCAGTAATGCTGACCAGATGGATCTGTACGACGACGTGTTAGCAGCCAGCTCCCAGCCCCAGGAAAAGCGTTCCGGCAGCTCGGAAGCGCCTCCGGAGATCCGGCAGGAGCCGTCTCCCAAGCCCAACAGCAAACCCCCGGCCATCCTGTACACCTACAGCGGGCTCCGCAACAAGAGGGCTGCCGTCTACGTCGGGAGCTTCTCCTGGGTGAGTCCATCTTCCTGGGAAATTTGGGATTCCTGGGGAACCCCCGAGGGGCCGCTGGACTCAAAAGAGGGGGCTGCTCCTCCTCAGTCCGCGTTGTCCCGGTGTCCTGAGCTGGATTGTGAGCTGGGCTCGGCTTTGTGATGCTCAGGGAAGAGGGATTTGTATCCCAGCTTTTGGGCTGGGGTGCCCACTGGTGCCATCCTTCAGAGCAGAGACTTTGGGCTGCTGCTCCTGTTCAGGGATGCAGGGACAGCTTTGGGAAGGCGCCAGCTTGTCCAGAGAACTCGGCTCCGTTTTCCATTCCCAAGGATGATTTTAAGCTCCCTGAGAGAGTGACATTCCTCAGGTGGGTGGGGGACACCAGGGACAGACAGACAGATACCAGCCTGTTCCCTGTGCTCTCAGTGGACGACTGACCAGCAGCTCATCCAGACCATCCGCTCCGTCGGAGTCTACGACGTGGTGGAGCTGAAATTCGCGGAGAACCGAGCCAATGGCCAATCCAAGGGGTGAGAGCCGATGGGATTTGGGGTGGGAATGGCGGCAGCCAGGCTCTTGCTGTTACATGTGTTGTTTTGTGGAGGGTGAGGGAGCAGCCGAGCGCTTTTCCTGCCTGGCACACAGGATTCACAGAGTCCCAAAGAGCACGGAAAAGCGAGGAGGAACGGCGGGATGGGGTCGGGAGGAGGAGGGTCCTGGCGGGATCAGGGCTGAACCTCGCTCTCTCCCGCGCAGGTACGCGGAGGTGGTGGTCGCCTCCGAGAACTCGGTCCATAAACTCCTGGAGCTGCTTCCCGGGAAGATCCTGAACGGAGACAAGGTGGAGGTGAGGCTGGCGACCCGGCAGAACCTGTCGCAGTTCGAGGCTCAGGCTCGCAAACGTGAGTGCAGCGCCAGACGGGCCGGGGGGGTTCCACCTCCTGCACATCCCAAATCCCCCCCAGTCCCCCGGATCAGCTGCCAGGCCCAGCCCAGCGAGCCCTTGGGATGGGGGGAGACCCTGCCAGGAGTGTCTGGGGGTTGTTTTTCCCGTTCCTGAGCCGGATTAGCTCCTGACCCGAGTCTTTATGATCCCCTTTTAGGTGCTCCCACACTGCGAAGATCCCTCGTAGCCTCCTCCTCCTCCTCTCCAAACTGAATGGGCTTAAGCTCTTCAGGCTCTCAGCATAGCTAAGACCCTCCATATCTATTAGTAGCTCCTCTCTGGATCTGCTCCAGAATTTTTCCATCCCTGCGGAGGTAAGGTGCCCAACACTGGAGGAATATTCCAGCTGGGGCCTGGCCGTGGGCGTCCCTTGATGGTGATAGGTGGTCCTGGCCTCACTCCGCAGCGATGTGATGGGATCCGCAGGGATTGTCCTGGCAGGAGCATGTCTGAGGAGGTCTTGGCCAGCTCTGGTCATGGGAGCTCCCTTCCCAGGAAAATCCCCTCCTTCCCAGCAGAGTTGCTTCGCTTCATTCCTTCGGCTCCGGTGCCTGAGGGGATCGGCTGCTTGCTGCTTGGGCTGTGTCCCGACCTGCCCTCAAGTTCTGGTGGAGCAGGGAGTGTTCCCTGTGCTGGCTGCCCCGAGTTCCGGCTGCCCCGAGGGCGCAGCGCAGCTTCAGCGCACCCTTTGGCACCGCCAGGAGCCGTGGCTCCTGTCACACCCCTTCTGTCTCCTCCTTGAAGCCTCTTTGGATGGAGCAAGGCTTCTTGTCCCCCTTGGAATGCTGAGTTTTCCTTCCTCCAGCAGCAGCTCTGTTGCTGTCGGTGCTCAGGTTCTGTCCCTTGGTGTTCCTCCACGCTTGGGCCTTTCCAAATTCACACGTGGATCTCAGGCTCTCTGGGTCGTTGGATACCTTTGGGGATCACTCACCATTCCTTGCGGCTTTTGGCTCCTGTCCCTGTGACCTGCCTGTCCCCAGGGCACCGTGCGGGGTCTTGCTGGAGAGCTGGGCCCCTCTTGGAAAAACACATGGAAGCGGAGGCTACGTGTGGCTAGCTGGATCTCTCTCTGAGCACCTCCAGCCCTTCTGGGGGTGGGAGGAAGAGGAGGAACAGGAGGTCTCGGAGACCTCGGATGCCCCCCGGCTGCACCTCACGACTCTTTTCCCCGTGCCACTTCCAGGTGTGCCGCCGCGGGCCCACTCCCGGGATTCCGTGGACGCGGTGGACGGCCGGGCGACGCCGACGGAGAACGCGCTGCCCCCCGCCCGCATGGAGAAGCCCCCCTCAGTCCTGTNCCAGGGGCCGTGCCCCCCGCCCTGCACCTCAACCCCGCCTTCTTCCCGCCGCCCACCGCCGCCCTGGGACCCCCTCCGGATACCTACGGCAAGGCCATGGCTCCCTACAACCACAGCAGGTGAGGAGCCGGGCGGGAATGGGAGGTAGGGTGCTCAGGGAGGATCCCGCTGACTCCTTTCCCGTTCCCGCTGTGCCGACAGCCGGGAGCTGGGCCCGCCGATCCCGGCCGTGAGCGAAGGGGAGTTTGAGGAGATCATGAACCGCAACCGCGCCATCTCCAGCAGCGCCATTTCCAAGGCGGTGTCCGGTGCCAGCGCAGGTACTTCCCGCGTCCCTCGCGTCCCCGTGTCCCGAGATGGATTCCCGCTCCTGACCTCCTGCTCTGCTCCCCCAGGGGATTACAGCAACGCCATCGAGACGCTGCTCACGGCCATCGCCGTCATCAAGCAGTCACGCGTGGCCAGCGACGAGCGGTGCCGCGTCCTCCTCTCTTCCCTCAAGGATTGCCTGCATGGCATCGAGGCCAAATCCTACAGCAGCAGCTCCAGCAGCAGCTCCAGGTATCCCGTTGGATCCAGGGAACGGGATCCTTCCCATGGGTGAGCGGCTGAGAGGTCACACTCTTTGGGTTTCGTCTCCTCTTTTTCCCAAAGGAAAAGACACCGATCCCGGGAGCGCTCTCCCAGCCGGTCCCGCGAGAGCAGCCGGCGGCACCGGGATCTGCTCCACAGCGACGATCGGCACGACGAGTATTTCCAGGAGCGGAGCCGGGAGCACGAGCGGCATCGGGACAGGGACAGAGACAGGGACCGGCACCACTGAGACAGGTGGGAGGCTCGGGAATGCCCTGGAGGTGTGAGGGATGAGGGAAGGGCGCTCTGACCGTTGTTCCTCTCCTCTCTTCCAGCAGGAATTTGGCAGGAAGTGGTTTTTAATGGACTCGTATCTCCTCACCTCGACCAGGATGCCGTGCCCGAGGCCGCTCCGCCCCATCCCGGCCCCTTTCCCACCACCCCCAGCCCTCTCCGGGCGGGACCCCCACCCGCACCTCGTGGCCTTGGGAATCCCCCCTGCCGCTGCTGCTGCTTCCCGGGGCCATCCCGCTCCGCTCCGTGGATGCTCGGACCCAAAGAGAAATGGTGCTTTTATTCCATGGAGGGAGGTTTGCGAGCCCTTCCCAGTCTGGGGGGGAACAGAGGGGACGGAGCCCTCCCTGTGCAGCTAGGGGGCTTGGAGATGCACAGCTCCCCGTCCCGGCATCAGGAGCCACGTGCCATCCTCTGGATTACCGGGGACGCTCCTGTCCCCATCACCCCGGCGGGACACTGTGCCACGCTCCTCCTTTGCCCCCTCACCCTCCAGGAGCTGGGAAAAAGGGGCTGGAGCTGGGCCGGGGGTCACCCTCTCCTCTATCCCGACATTCCCCACAGCAGCATTCCCACCCAAATGGCAGCTCTGGCCTCTCCCGCAGAGCCTTCCTTGTTTTAGAGGAAGCGGAAGAGGCAGGGCAGGCTGTGACCCCCCCTTGTGTCCCCTCGGGATCCCAGGCAGGAGAGGGAGAGCCCAGGAGGGTCGGGGATGAGCCAGGACACACTGGGTGACTTCCAGGTGGGAAAACCCAGGCCCTGGAAGTCTTTTTAAGTTGAAACAACCCAAATTCAGGAGAAACCACCCCAATTTTCCCAAGCCCCACGAGGTGGGAGCGCTCGGCGGGAGAGCTCCGGGTTTTTTTTACTTACCGCCACAGATTTTTAGTTTCTTTCCAAATAGTGATGGGGAGGAAAACAAATTCCCCCCAAAATTGCCGAGCAAATCCCTGGAAGCCCCGGCGAGGCGCCGCCCCTCCTGCTCGCAGTGATTAGATTTGTCTTTGGATAGGTTGGAATTGTGTAATAAACTCGGATGACGTTGTCAGTCTTTTATACAGCGCTCCTGCTGCCTTCCTACGGTGGGATTTGGGATAGTGAGGGAATGGGAGGGATTTGGGGAGGTCTCTGCACCCGTTGTCCCTCACCCTCTTCCTCCTCCAGTGGGCTCCTGTGCTTCCCAAACCAGCTCTGAGGGGCTGGAAGCACCCGAGCATTGCCGGGGGGGACCCATGTTCCCAGGTAAAAATAAATATTTATTGGAAAATAGTGAATTATTCTGGAAGGTCGTAGAAAAAAATTAGGATTCTTCATACCTTGAGCTGGCTCAAGCTCTGAGGAGTGAGTCCAGGTGGAGTGGAGAGTGGGAATGGTGGGAGGGATGTGTCCAGGTGGGGAGTGAGTGAGGTGGGAAGTGGGAAAAGGGAGGGATGAATCCATGTGGCAATGGGTCCCTGGTGAGGCGGGGAGCAGGAAAAGTGGGAGAGTGGCAGTAGGTGAAATGGGCAGAGGGAAAGGTGGGATCCTCCCCCTTCCTGGGGCTGGGAAGTGGAGCTGGCACGGGTGACGCTTCCCTGTGTCCCTGGGCCGTGTCCTCAGTAGGGATCGGCGCTGTGGAAAAGGACAGAGACAGGGATGTGTGGGCACCAAACCAACCTGGCAGCTCCCGCGCCGGCTCCCCCAGCTCCTGGGATGCAGCACCTGGAGAAGGAGAGCAGTGCCAGGAATCCCAGGAGCAGCTCCAGGCCGTAGAAGAGGAGCAGGATGGCACTCAGGAACGCTTCCAGGCGCAGGGAATAGGTCTGGAGCAGCAGGTAGTACACGGCCAACGCGGCTGCCGGCACCGTAAGTGCCAGGCTGAGGGACAGCGGCACCTTCCGCTCACACAGGTTCCCCTTGGAGCCTGCAGAACACGGGGTGGGATCAGATCATGGCAATCACGGAGGGGTTTTAGGTGGGGAGGGAAATGAAACGCCCCGTTCCTGTGGGCAGGGACACCTTCCACTAGCCCAGGTTTCTCCCTGCCCCGTCCAACCTGGACATCCAGGGATGGACTCTGGGGGTGTCCCAGGACTCTGCGCTCCCTGTGGAGCCTCTGGGATTCGGGGGCACTCACCAAAGAAAATACGCGTGGCCTCAATGCCGAGGTAGAGGAGAAGCAGCGCCACGTCCACCACCAAGTTGGAGACGGGATAGGGCAGGAGCAGCACTGCAGGGAAAGCACCGCCCTCAGCACCACATCCTTGCCCATCCCGGCGGGATCGGGAAGAGCTCTGGAGCTCCATACTCACCTTTGTACACGAACACGAACGCTTCCAGTAGGAAATACGTGGCGCAGTACCAGCCGTTGAGGAAGAGCAGGACCTGCAGCGGAGCCGAGGAGCGATGGCGGCCTGAGGGGACACGGGGCTCTCATGAAGGGGGGAGCACGGCAGAACGGTCCCCCGAGCCCTGCAGCGCCTTGGCCTTCCCCCAGCCCCGTCCCCAGCGCCGCTCCCAGCTCCGGTTCCTCCCGGTAACCCCCGCACCCTCCGGAATTCCCCGTTTCCCCCCCGGGTCCCGCTCCCACCCCTGGGCGCCATCTTCCATCTCCATGGGAACCGCCGCCGCCGCGCTCGCCCGCACGGGGGCGCTGAGGGCGCGGAGAGTGAGGGCGGAGCCGCTCCACCCACGCCCCGCCTCCCCTCTCGATGGTTTGGCGGCGCGTGCCGCCGCCCCTCTACCCGCACCTCTCTATGGTTGGAGGACCAATGGCGGACGCGCGGTTCGAGGCCCCGTCCCTCCGAACCACGCCCCCCCCACCCGATCCACCGGGATAAGAATCCCACTCTGGAAAATGGGAATATCCCCGTTTTGCGGCTGCAAGCGCGGCGCCGAGCTGCGTCACAATGTAAGGCCGTTGGGAGCGCGGCCGTGACACCGGGTGGGCACAGACACCCGGCAGCCTCTGGAAAACACATCCCGTTTATTCCTTTAGGCTTTCCAAAAACATTCCAGTCCCAACCAAGGCTGCGGCGTTGAAATGCAGGGATGCCCCACGAGCCTCCCGCCGACTCCCAAAATCCCAAGGGCTGGTCCCCACAGAAAGGACAAACAGGAGCCAACCCCAACAGAGCCTGTGGGGTGCAGGGAGACTCCAGGGGGTTCTGGGGATCCATCAGCCACGGAAGTGGGCAAATTCCTTGCGGAGCCAGAGGGAATCCTGGTAGAAGAGGGGGTCTCCCAGGTGCACAGCTGTCCGCTTGTAGAAGTAGCAGTAGAGCACGGCCGCTGCAGGGAATTTCGGGATGAGAGAGGGCCCCCTGCACCCCCAAAGGAGGCGGGAATCCCACCCTGATCCCGGGAGTCCTTACCCAGCCTCTGGAAAACGAACAGGGTCTGGAGGCCTTCGGTCCAGATGAAGCGGCCAGAGTCACGCCAGCGCAGGTTCTGAGGGGGTTGGAAAGCTGGGAATAACCCCTGGAGCAGTTTTGGGGAGCACCCCCCAGATCCCTCACCCCAGCCCAAAGGTTCTGAGCAGGACGGAGGGACACCAAGCCAGGAATAACACCTGGAGAAGTTTGGGAAGCCCCCTACCCCAAAGGTTAAGCAGCTCAGGGGATTTAGGCATTGAGCCAGGACCTATTCCGGCTTCAGACTGCAGATCCCTGCAAATCCCTGCAAATCCCCTTCCCGGACGGCGTGGGCAGCACCAGAGCAGCCACCGTGGCTCCTGACCCCCCAAACATTCCCTGTGCTCCAGGGCAGCAGGATGGGGGGAGCTTCAGGAGGTGTTCCTGAGGATGCTCCACTGGGAAAGGGCCAGGAAGGAGTTGATTTGGGAAAGACAATGGGGAAGGGCTGCCAGGACAGATCCAGGAGCCCAGACAGGCCTGGGAGCTGTGGGAAGGGAGGGGGCTGCCCTCAGGAATGGGGATTAATCCCAGAAAAATCAGGAGCTGCTAGCACAGGCTTTCCCTGGGGGAAGAGGATTTTCTGATGGGTCACAGCCCTTAGGGAATGGGCTGGGATTGGGCAGGACCCTTCTGGCCTGGCGCCAACCACGGGGTCACAGAATAGGACACATTCCGTGGGAATGGGACACCTTCCAAGGGGAGACACTGAGGAAGGACTGTGGGAAGCCAGGGCTCGAGGGAAAAATCCCTTGGGGAGAATCCAGCAGCTGTGCCCAGCCCACCCTACCATAATCCAGATGTGGAAGGAGATGCTGAGGGCCAGGTAGGCTGCAGAGAGCAGGATGGTCCCCTTGAATTTGTGGAAGAGCAGGTTGACCAATCCCGCCTGGAAGACGTAGGTGTTGAAGAACATGAGGAAGACGATGATGACGTTGAAGACGATGGCGATGTCCTGGATGCTGCCGGGAGAACAGAGGGATTGGGGAGGGGGATCCTGGGTTTCCCAGATGTGCCACCCCCACCTTCCCGGCACTCACATGAAGAGGACGAGCTGCACGGCCGGAGCCGTGCGGAGCAGCTCCGAGAAGGAATTCACGAAGAGGTCGTAGGAAAGCAGCAGGAACTGCAGGAACAGCACCAGGCTGTAGTTGCTGGGCTGGAGCATCCTCCTTCCCGGGGCTTGGATCCCTCAGCTCCAGCATTCCCAACGGATCATGGCGCTGGGGGGGCTCGGTGGGGCTTCTCCTGACATCCCAATCCTGTTGGGGGGGAAGCACAGGGATCAGGATAGAGCCCAGAAAGCAGGAAAACCCAAGATGCTGTGTCCAAGCTCTTTTTTCTCCCCACTTTGGTCTCTTCCTTCTCCCTCAAATCCATCCCAATCCCCACGTGAAGAAATCCAGGGATGAGGGAAACGTGCAGTGCCAAGGAGCAGTGTCCAAGCAGGTTATTCCCGGCTCTTCCCAGCTCCATGGGCAGTGCTGAGCAGGTCTGGGCATATCCTCCTCCGGGCACGGGGAGGGGAGCGAGGAGACACACGGGAATTTTTGTGGACACGGGAGCAGGTAGAGCCCTCGTGGGACACATATCCCAAGGGAACAGCCCCCTCCAGGATCATCCTGGCTGGAGAGGGAGGGAGGGAGGGGACAGGGCAGAAAGGCTGTGCCGGGGGCTGAATTCCCTGAGGGAGAGACATGGAGATGGACGAGGGCAAATGGGCTGGAAAGGGACGGAACGTGGCTGGAAATGGGGGAAAAAGGGGCTGGATACGGGGGGAAATAGAGCTGGAAATGGTGGGGAAGAAAGGCTGGACACGGGGGCGGGAAAAGGATAGACATAAACGGGGGGGAAAGGCTGGAAATGAGGGGGAAGACCTGAACGGGGAGGGAAGAGTGGTCATGGAGAAAAGAGCTGGATATAGAGGAGGAAAGGGCTGGATATGGGGATTAAGGGCTCACTCCCCCGCTTCCCACAGCCACCACCGCGGAGCCCCCGAGCCCCCTCTCGCCGCCTTTTCCCACATCTCTGGCACCCACCCCGCTCCGGAGTCGCCCCCCCGATAGGCCCAAACTCCGCTGGGTGCCGGGGGTGCCGGTCCCGAGGGTCTCGGGGGGTCCCGGCCGCGCCCCCCGCCCCGGGCGCTCACCCTCCACCGCCATCTTGGTCCCCATGGCAACCGCCGCCGGCACCGGAAGTAAAGGCGGGCGGAAATGGGCGCTGGAGGATCCGCGGGGGCCGCTCTGGCCACCGCTCCCCTCGGTGGCGGCACATTGGAACGGGCGGGGAAACCATAGAGATGAGAGGGCAGAGCGGTGCCCGCCAAGATGGCGGCGCCCATGGACGATGAGGGGGCGGAGGGGGCGGAGGNGTCGGGGCCGGCCGAGGGACTGCGTGGTCTGGGTTTTGGGTGGCGCCAGGGCCGGGCCCTGTGGCCCCAGGTCCAGGGCAGCTCCAGGTTTGGGAGGGCTGTGAAACCACGTGCTCCCAGGTTTCGGGGAGCTACGGCACCCTGCGTCCCACATTTGGGAGATCCATAGGTTTCTGCGTCCCAGATTTTGCGGAACCACAGGGCCCCGTGTCGCCACCCTTTTCCTGTCTCTCTGATTTGAGGGTGTCGGGACATCCCCCGCCCTCGGAGGGGACAGAAATACCCATTTCTGGGGGCACACGCAAATCACATGCAAATCGCATGCAAATGAGCGCGGCCGGGTTCCTGCCGGGGGGACAATGACAGTGACACCGGGCACTCCTCCCTGCCATTCCCTGGGGTGCCGTGCCAGGGAACTCGGCTCTGCATGAGCTGTTCCAACCCTGCTCTCCTTCCCAGAGTCCAGGGCACAGCTGGACTCTGGTCAGCCCCTGTTGAGGCTCCCAGTTCCCCTTTCCGTGGTTCCTCCTGGAGATGTCGGAGACCCCACCAGGCACCTCAGCCATCCCCAGGTGCCACCATCCTGCATCCATCCGTGCCACAATTCCCAGGCTGGACAGCAGCTGTGCCACCATCCCTGGCTGGGAAGCAGCTCCATGCCTGTCACCTTTCCCAGGCTGGAAAACAGCTGTCCCCCCACACCCTCCTGGAGCTCCCAGTTCCCCTTTCCGTGGCTCCTCCCCGGGACCGCATCCGGAGCCCTGAGCCGGCTCCTCATTCACCCGCAGGTGCCACCACCGCTCCGTGGCCATGCTGGACGTGCCCTTCCCGCCTTTCTGCGCCTTCCTGGGAACGCTGGGATTGCTCTGCGTGGCCATGGTGGGCACCTGGTGCCAGCACTGGCGCGGGGGCTTTTCCCTGGATGGCAGCTCCCGGACTTTCAACTGGCACCCGGTGCTGATGGTGACGGGACTGGTGGTGCTCTACGGCGCAGGTGAGGATCCAGGGATCCATGGGGATCCCGGCACGCCTCCTTCCTGACCTTTTTCCCCCCTCGCAGCCGCCCTGGTTTACCGCATTCCCAGCACCTGGAGCAGCCCCAAGCTTCCCTGGAAGGTGCTGCACGGTGGCTTGGCTTTGGGAGCGTTCATCCTGAGCGTGCTGGGGCTGGCGGCTGTGTTCTGCTTCCATAATTCCCAAGGGACGCCCAACATGTACTCGCTGCACAGCTGGATGGGGCTGGCAACCGTCCTGCTCTTCTCCTTCCAGGTGGGAGAGCCTCCCTACATCCCCCAAACCCTCCAGCCATTCCCAAGTTTTTCAGCCTCACCTTCTCTTCCTGCAGTGGGCAGCGGGTTTTGGAGCGTTCCTGCTTCCCTGGGCTCCCACCTGGCTCCGGGCACTCTACAAGCCCATCCATGTTTTTTTCGGCTCTGCCATCCTCATGCTGTCCGTGGCTTCCTGCGTGTCGGGAATCAACGAGAAACTTTTCTTCAGCCTGTGAGAGTCGGGGGGGCAGGGGGCTTGGGAAGATCCCTCCCAGGGAATGGGGGGCTCGGGAAGATCCCTCCTAGGGAAAGGGAGGCTCGGGAAGATCCCTCCCAGGGAGACCAGGGGTTCAGGATGGGGATTTGGGCTAGATTTGGGAGCGACCAGCTCAGAGTGAAGGGAACTGAGTGCTTCCTCCCTCAGGTGTGTGGTTCCCTGCACACTTCCCTGCAGGTTTGGGGGGGGAGTTTTGGGGAACACCCAGCCCTTCTCCCCCGCTCCAGGAAGAACGGAACCACGGCGTACAAGCTCCTGCCACCCGAGGCCGTCTTTGCCAACATCCTGGGGCTCCTGATCCTCCTTTTTGGCGTGCTGGTGGTGGGTGCCCTGGCCAGGCCCAGCTGGAAGCGCCCGGATTCCGACTCCCCGGGCTCCCGCCAGGTACGGGACGCGCTGGGTGGATTTGGGAAGCCGAACTGGGAAGCAGCCCCCCTCCCAGCACAGCCCTGAGGGTGGGGAAGGATTGAGGGATCCAGGCTCATCCCTGTCTCCCACAGCCCCTGCTCTCTGCCGAGCGCTGATCCCAGGGATCCACCAGCACTCCCAAGCTGCATCCTTGTGCCTCCATGTGCCAGCTCCTGGATCCCGGGCTGTGCCAAAGCCTGGTGCTTCCCGGTGCCAATCCCTCAACACTGCAGCCGGAGCTGCTGCCGGAGCCTCGCCGGCACAAAGAGGAGCATCTGTATCCCTCCCACTCCAGAGGATCCGGCTCGGGGTGGAGCCACTCAGGAACCTCAAGAACGTGGAATAAAACATTGGCTTCCGCAGGGCTCTGGCACTCAAATCCCTGGGGAAAAGGGAGGGCCTGGGAGTTTGGGAGCTGAGCCAAGCTGCTCCAAGGGTTTGTCCTTGCTGGCTCCCTGCAGACATGGGACAGCTTCTTGTGGTCACCCCACGGGATTTGGGATCACGCTCTGCCCCGTCCCCGCTTCTCCTTTGTCCCTTTCCCAGGATCCCCCCCAGACCCCGTGCCCAGAGCCATGTGAGCCCTGTGGTTTCCCCGCCGCACCCCACGTTTCCTTCCTCCCCCGAAGTCACAGGATTCCTGTTCCCATCTCCCTTCCCAGCCTGGAGCAACAGGGTGGGGGCATCCCCATAACCCCAGATTCCACCCTCCCACGGCTCCCAGCCAGCGTGGGGACACAGAGGTATTTTGGGATACGCTTCCCTGTCACCAGGGTGGGGTTACTGGGGCCGCGTCCTGAGGCTTATTGGGAAACACATCCTTGAAGGATCACAGGGTTTATTGGGATACACCTCCCGGTCCCACGGCGGGGACACAAGGGTTTATTGGGATACACGTCTCTGTCACTATGAGAGGACATGGATTTTTTGGGATAGGCATCCCTGTCATTACTTGGGGGTGTCCAGGGGGTCCCGCAGCCCATCCAGCACCGCTCCCAGCACTGCTGCCACGGCCACAGCCCCGGGATCGGGCTGCTCCAGCCGGGATGAGCGGATGTAGCTGGCTCTGCCCGCCCCAGCCTCCATGTGCCTGGTGGCCTCTGCTGCCGCCTCCGCGCTCTGCCAGGGAAAAGGGGGTGTTTTCCAGGATAACGGCAGGGATTCCCATCCAATATTCTGCCACCCCAGTTCCCGGCTCTCCATACCTGCACGGCAGCCTCCAGCACTTGGAGCGGGTCGGCACCGGGACTGCGCAGGGCATGCAGAGCCTGTGCAGCTGCACACAGCGAATCCAGCTGGGAAAAGTGGGAATTAGGCTGGGAGCGGGTGCCAAGGCCAGGTGGGAGCTCCCTGGCATCCCTGGCTCTCCTGGCACTCACCATTGTCCGGTCTCCTGGCGCAGCTCCACCGTACCTGCACGGGATGAGGGAAAATTAGGGAGGAATTGTGATTCCCAGGGGGAATTGGAATTCTGCAGCCCCCGGCACTGACCTCTGCATGGCCTCGATCCCGGCATCCATGGCGTCAGCCCACGCCGGGGAATCGCTGCGGCCCTGCAGGCTCCGGGCAGCCGCCGTCAGGAAGAGCCCGTAGAGCTTTGGGAATCCCGTCAATCCCATCCTGGGAACGTGGCTGGGTGCATTCCCCCAGTCCCGTTCCTGTTCCCATTCCTATTCCCATTGCCACTCACCACTCCGGAGGAGCCTCCCATGTGCTCCAGCAGCACATCAGCCAGGCTGGAGAGCAGCTGGGCCGGGGTGGCCGGAGGCGGCCGGGAGTACATCCAATCCTTGATGGCTGTGGGGATGGAAGGGACAACGGGATGGGGGTGGGCCCAGAGTCCCCCGCAGAGACATTCCAGGATACAATTACAGCAGGGGGAACCTAGGCTTCCTTAATCCCAAGCAGGGATGTCCTGGGGAACCCCCTGCCCCCAGAAGGTGCTGTTGGGGTACCACACCCCACAATTCCCTGAATAATGGCCCCCACACCCACCTTGGGCTGCTCGGACGTGCGTGTCGCCGCAGTCCCCGTCACCAGCTCCCCGATCCAGCTCGTTGAGCTTATCCCGGATATCCAGCAAGGTGCTGCACACCCGCTCCAGCACCCGTTCCACCCGCGCCGTGCCGGGCCCTGCGGGGAGGACATGCATCCCCGCACGTTCCTGAGGGAAACTGAGGCACAGGGTGTGGGGGTGTGGCGAGGAACGGGAGCTCTGTACCAGTTTCAGGCTCGTCCTGTGGCTTCCTGGGTCCCTCTGTCAGTGCTATCACCTCCTCTCTCTGGGTGGTCGCCGGTCCCGCAGGAATGTTGGGCCATGCCATGGCTGTGGTCTTGGCATCTGGAAGCGCCAGAGGTGTGTGGCAACTTGGGATCCCAGTGGCTCCTCACGGCTACACCCAGCAGCCAGGAATTCCACTCCCAGACATCCCACTGACCTCGTGTCCCAGGCCACATTCCCACTGGGAACTCACCGATCAGCCCCACCAGCTCCTTGTCCACCAGCATGAGGGTGAGGGACACTCCGGCCATTTCCAGCGCCGTCATGAAGGATCCCACCAAGGCCCGGGCGATGCGGATCCCTCGGCTCTCTGTGGGACCCCAGAGCGAGGCAGGGGAATTCCAGAGCAGCCAGAGCCAAGGAATGAGATCCCAAGCCCCACCCTGCACTCACCCAGGCAGCGCACAGCAGCTCCAGCCACAATTCCCAGCTCCAGGCAGGACAATCCACCCAGGTTGTTCACCACGAGCACCACGGAGGATCCTGCAGGATTGGGGAGGCAGGATGAGACTGGGATCTGGGGGATTTGGGGGAGCACAGAGGGTCCAGGGGGGCTCACCAGGGGGGAGGAACAGGTGGGAAGCATTGGATGGGTCTGTCATATGCTCCAGCATCGTCTCCACGGCCTGATCTGCCGGCAGCACCTGGAGGGGATGTGGAGCAGGGGGAGAGCAAAGTGAGGAGGTCTGGGAATAGGGGCAATCTGGGAATGGGGAGGAAGCAGCAGAATTCCCCCCTCACCTTCATCCTGCGCACTCCAGCCTCGCCGTGGATCCCTGCGGAGATGGGACTGTGTCATGTCCCAACCCTGGTGATGCCTCCCCAGGGGGAAACAGGGATGTTTGGACCCTCCAGGGATCCCAGGGGGACGCGGAGGGGCCGCTCCTCACCCAGCCCCAGCTCCATCTCATCCTCAGCCAGCTGGAATGAGGGCTTGGATCCTGGGATGCTGCAGGGAGACAGGCTGAGACCCAGGGTACCTGTGCAGGTGGGAACGCTCTGTTAAACCCAGGGGGATTTTCAGGATTCAGGGCTGGGGCAGGGAACTGACTTCCTAGAAGGAAGGGAGGGAACGAGGCTGGAGGACACAGGACAGCAATCCCTTGGGATAACACAACACACCCGTGGCTTTGGCAGCCGCCGTCACCTTCTCCACAATCTCATCCAAGCTTGCTCCCGCCTCGGCCAGAGCTCCTGCCACCTGTCCCAGGCAGAGCAGGTGAGCGACCCCTCAGAACTCCCCAAATCCCCACCAAGGGTCCCGGCAGGACCTTGTGGATGAGGACGGTGCCGCAGATCCCGCGGCGCCCGGCTTTCCCCGGCGTGGCGAAGGCGCAGTCGTCGCCCACCACCACCATCCGCACGTCAGCCCCCTCGGCCCGCGCCCGCTCCAAGGCCATCCCGAAATTCAGCCGGTCCCCGGTGTAGTTCTTCACGATCAGGAGGATCCCGGCTGAGTGACAGACATGGAAATGACGGGAATGACAGGGCACCAGAGGGGAGAACCCCAAAATTCCTACCCCGGTGTGTTCCCGACCTGCTCCGGCCTGTGCCACGGCCCGGATGGCCGCCAGGACACTGCCCACAGACGGGGATGCAAACACGGCTCCGGCCACCACTCCGGTCAGCATTCCCTTCCCGACATAGCCTGTGGAGAGGGAAGAGGGCTCAGCACCCTATCTGTGGCTGGGGGGTACAGGCAGGGCAAAGGGAGGGTCTCACCTGCATGGGCGGGCTCGTGGCCGGAGCCCCCTCCGGACAGCAGGGCCACGCGGCCACGGATGGCCGGCAGGTCACTCCGAAGGACCACCCGGTGGCCCTGGAGCAGCCGGAGCCCGGGATTACAGGCCACCAGCCCAGCCAGAGCGTCGTCGGCACAGCCGGACACCGTCGTCACCAGTTTTTTAGGGACCTGGGGGGTGGAAACGGGAAGCGGTGGGATGGGAAAAGGAGGAATGCTGACCCCACGGGAATGATATCCCCCCTGTTCCAGGCTCACCTCCATGGGAGCGGTCGGATCTGAGGATGGAATCTGTCCGGCAAGAGGGCAAGGTCCAGGCAGGAAGGGTCAGCGGCGCGGAGAGCAGAGGCTGGGAAGGGGGCAGGGTGCGATGAGAGGGTCCGGTGGGAATGGGGGGCTGGGAAACAGGGACACCCCCCCAAGCAAGGAGCTCCTTTTGGGGTGAGGAACCAGGATGAGACAACCTCTAAACAAGGACCCCTTTTTTTTTGTGGTGTGGGGACTTCCCGCTTCAGGGATCTCCTCTCGGCGCAGGCCCTAGATGGATCCACACTCCCCCCTCACAGCGGGGACCCCAGGCTTCGGGGGGGCACAGAGCTGCAGGGAGCGGGGAAGGGGCTGAATCCTCGCAAGCGGGGCCCTCCCTTCGGAACACGCCGTGGGATCGGGGTGGGATCAGCGCGGATCCCGCGGGTTTTGGGGGAGACCCTCCTGCGCATCCCCCTCCACACCTGCGCTCTCCGGGGTCCNCCCCCCCTCCGCCCTCCGGGCCCCCCCACCCGCCACTCTCGTCTGCTCCACGCGCTCCTCCCAGCGGGCTAGAGCGGCCCGTCTCGTCTGCTCTCCGCGGTCCTCCAACTGGACTAGAGCGGCCCCTCTCGTCTGCTCCATACGGTCCTCCTAGCGGGCTAGAGCGGCCCCTCTCGTCTGCTCCTCCCGCGTTCTCTCAGCGGGCTAGAGCGGCCCAGTGTCCCCAACTTCCCGGAAGTGGCGGCGACGGCGGCGGAGAGGCCGCGCTCCCCGTTCCCCCCCGGTTTCNGAGGGTTTGGGGATCATGGGTGGGTTTTGGGGTGCCAGGAGGTTTTGGGGGTACCGGAGGGTTTTGGGGTAGAGGGAGGATTAAAGCGTTCCTGGAATCCATCATAGGAATGAGAGGGAGTGGGGTCGGGGGGAGCTGCGGGAGCCCCAAGAGCCCTGGGAGTGCTGGGCGTGGTGGGAAGAGACGCCGGGAATGAGAGTGGGAAGAGCATCCCTGGGGGGAAAGCCGAGGAGCGCGGGAAGGAACGCACCGGGATTTCGGGATGCTCCGGGGTGGCTGCGGGAGCCGATCAGCGCCGGCTGATCCCTCCTCCGGCATCCCTTCCCGCTTCTCCCAGGGCACTTCACCTCCGCGGAGGACCTGAACCTGCTGATCGCCAAGAACACCCGGCTGGAGATTTACGTGGTGACGGCCGAGGGGCTCCGGCCCGTCAAGGAAGTGGGGATGTACGGGAAAACTGCCGTCATGGAGCTCTTCCGCCCCAAGGTGGGTGCCGGGAGAGCTGGGACGGGGCCGTGCCCACCTGGATGGGTGCCATGGGGATGTCCAAGCCCTTTGGAACGTGCGTGGTCCGGTTTTCTTTTTCGGGCAGGGGGAGAGCAAGGATTTGCTGTTCATCCTGACGGCCAAGTACAACGCCTGCATCCTGGAATACAAGCAGAACGGGGACAACATCGACATCATCACCCGCGCCCACGGGAACGTGCAGGTGAGGGGGAATGGCCTGGGATGGGAATTCCCTGCCCCAGGGATGGGCTTGCCTCCCTGCTGCAGCAGGGAGTGGGATTTCTCCTGCTGGGATTGGCGATTCCTCACCGGCTGCTGGATCTGGGATGGGTCACCTGCAGTTGTGGGATGTTTACAGAGTTAGTCGTGGTCTCTGTGAAGATTCCTGGAATTGCAGGATGGAATTTGGGTTGGAAAAGGGATCTTAAAGCTCATCCAGTTCTGTTCTGTGGGCAGGGACACCTTCTGCTATCCCAGGATGCTCCAAGCTCTGTCCAGCCTGTCCTTGGGCTCTTCCAGGGATCCAGGGGCAGCCACAGCTTCCCTAGGAAATCCATCCCAGGATGGACATTCCTCCCCAATATCCCATCTAAACCAACACGTGGAATCCTGGAATGGTGTGGGATGGATGGGACTTAGGGATCATGTCATTCCACCCCTTTCCCTGGACACTTTCTGCTAGACTGGGATGCTCCAAGCCCTGTCCCCATGGATTCAACCACATTCTTGGGACACTTTGTGGGATAACAAATTGAATTTAAGGAAAATTGAAGCCTAAATTCCTCCTAAGGCTGAATTTTCCCTGGGAAAGGAGTCCTGTGGGAATTTGTGGTGAAGGTGTGTGGTGTGGGAGCTCTGCCAGCTGTGGAAAGGCGTCCCCTCCTCAGGCTTTGGGCTGTCCCCGCTGGAATTTTCCAGCCCGTTGGGAAGTGTGCAAGGAGCCATTCCTCACCTAAGGGCCGGCAACCCTTTTTTTTTCCCATCCCTGTTTTCCAGGGATATTTTCCTGGCACTCACCACCTTTTTCTTTCCCTTCTCTGTCCAATTGCTCCCTCAGGATCGCATCGGCCGCCCCTCGGAGACCGGGATCATCGGGATCATCGATCCCGAGTGCCGGATGATCGGGCTCAGGCTTTATGATGGCCTCTTCAAGGTCATCCCCCTGGATCGGGAGAACAAGGAATTAAAGGCCTTCAACATCCGCCTGGAAGAGCTCCAGGTCATCGACGTGAAATTCCTTTATGGCTGCCAAGCTCCCACCATCTGCTTCGTCTACCAGGTGCCTGCTTATCCATGGATAACTGAGGTTTTCCAAAGGTTTTTCTTGGAAGGTGGAGTGAGGGATGGGTCCAGCTCCTCCAGGTCTGGCTTTTCACCAGCTCTGGGAGAGAGGGAGCAATGCTTGCCCTCAGGATCCCTGGGCAGCTCTGCCTTGGATGGGAATGTTCCCTCGTGAAACTCCCCAGGAGGAGTTTAGGGATCTTTCCAGCAGGTGGATTAGCTCCAGAACCAGTTTTCAATGGTCAGGCTGGAGCTTTTCCTTAAAAAGCAAGGCTCGGTGATTTTGGGAGGCCATTCCACAAGGATCCATAATCTCTCCCATCACCTGGCTCCTCACAGAGGGAGCATTCCAGGCCTTCTTTGGATGCCTGCTTTGTTCCAAAGAGCCTCCACCGTGCTGACCGAGCAAGGGTTTAGCTTTCCATTGTTAAATTCCAGGCTATCCCAGGCTTAGCCGAAATCCCATTCCAGCAGTGGCATCGTTATTCCCTGTCTGGGCACTGCTGGATCTCTCCCAAACTTCCTGTGGGGAAGAAGCCTCTTTCTTTGTCAGCACATACCTGGAACACTCAGAAAATTGCTTTTCCAACCTTCATGATTCCAAGATTCCATGTCAAAACACCTTGGATCCTTGGAGCAGGATGTCATCTCTGGCCCATGAAGCTCTGGATTGTTTTTTTCCCTGCCTGGGATGTTTCCAAGCTGTTTCCTTGATTCTTTCTCCCTTTGTTACCCATTATCCCAGGATTTGAATAGGACAGCAGGGGCTGGGATAATTTTCTGGGAAGTTCTGAAACCAGGGGGGAATACGATAAAAAAAACTCCCTGAATTCCTGAAGGTTTGCAGGAACTGGAGGAAGGGGTGGTATTCCATAGTGCCACTTGTTCCCAGGTTGGAAAAGTGGAAAACCAGTTGTAAAACAATGGAAAAACACTTTCCAATCTCTTGTGGCACAAGGATTTCCTCAGAGGGTGTTGATACATGAAAAAACCTGGGAGAACGGTGGTGCATGGATGTGAGGGAGGAGGGGGAAGCCTCAGCAGCTCCCTGGAGTGGTGTTTTTCTAGGAGATGAGGTGGAATCTCCTCGCTTCTGGAATCTCATCCTCCCATGGCTTCTCTTGCAGGACCCCCAGGGCCGCCACGTGAAGACGTACGAGGTGTCCCTGCGGGAGAAGGAGTTCAACAAAGGCCCTTGGAAGCAGGAAAACGTGGAAGCCGAAGCCTCCATGGTCATCGCAGGTTGGGACGAGCCTCGTTTGGGAAGGATCTTCCCATGGTTTTCCAGGCCAGGAATGGCTGTGTTTTTCCAGGTGGGATCTCTGACGTTTGTCGTGTGTCCCGCAGTGCCAGAGCCCTTCGGAGGTGCCATCATCATCGGGCAGGAATCCATCACCTACCATAATGGGGATAAATACCTGGCCATCGCTCCTCCCATCATCAAGGTGAGGCTGCATCCCGCAAAATCCCGCCTTTCCCAGGCCTTCCAGCCACGAATTCCAACCCCTCCTGTCCCAGGTGTGGTCTAACAGTGGCCACCTACTTGGACTTCCAGAGGTTTGGCTTTCCAGTCATCTCGGGGACATCCATGATTGCTGTGTGCTTCTGCTTTCTGTAGAGCTCTTGGAATTTTGTTTGGGCCCCAGGGAATGGGATTAATTAGGAATTAGTGGAGGTCTGGGCACAGTTCCAGGGCAGAGCCTGGTTTCATTTCGGGCAGTGGAAAACATGGATGAGCCCCTCGGAGACTTGTTCAGAGGAGAAGAGGCTTAAAGATTTTGAGACAGCAGTTGGGTTTTGTGGGAATAACAGGTCACATCCCACATTGCATCGGAGCAGGAAGCACCAATGGCATTGCTGAGGTGCTGCTCTGAGCTCAAAGAGGGCTGGAATTGCCATCCAAAGGTCTTTTTAAGATGGAAATAAGGACATGCTAAAAATCTTAAGGGGGAAGAAATGAGAATATCCGTGCCTCAGGGTCTCAGTCTGCTCCCAGAGTTCTGGCATGGGGAATCTGGGATCCTGGATCCAGGACTGCTTCACCCACACAGACCTTTAGGAGACCAGTTTGGGGCTGTTCCAGTGGGATCTTAGAATTCCCTGCTTTCCCTGCAGCAAAGCACCATTGTGTGCCACAACCGCGTGGATCCCAACGGATCCCGGTATTTGCTGGGAGACATGGAAGGGCGGCTCTTCATGCTGCTCCTGGAGAAGGAGGAGCAGATGGACGGCACTGTCACCTTGAAGGACCTGCGTGTGGAGCTGCTGGGAGAGGTAGGAATCACCTGGGCCATCCCTGGCCTTCTCCCAAGTCGGGAAAGGCTGTGTTTAGGGACGAGTGGGAATTCTGGTGTCTGGGCAGGTGACGCTTCCCATTTGTCACAGCTCTGATTTGCTACTTCCTGGAAAATTCCCGCTGTGGGCACTTCAATTTACACCTTCTTCCCATTTTTCCTTCGTGGCACTTGCACTGGGAGGAGCTTGTGGGATTTACGAAGGGATGAAATCCCCTTCCCGTGCCCAGGGTTTTCCTGTTGGATAACAGCTTAGTGGTGGAAGGTGTGTGTGTGTGTGCCAGGACCTTCCCATGCCACATTCCACCTGCCTCTTCCCGCTTCCCAGACATCCATTGCCGAGTGCCTGACCTACCTGGATAATGGAGTGGTGTTCGTTGGCTCCAGGCTTGGAGATTCCCAGCTCGTGAAGGTGCGTGGCAGCTCCTGCTCGCCTGTTCCCATGATTTCCATCAAGACCTGGAGACATGGATACGTTTTCCTGTCTTCTCCTTGGCCGCCCTTGCCCCGTCTGCGCTCCTTGAAAGGCAAAAAGTCATTCCAGTGTTTTATTCCCAGCTCAATGTGGACAGCAACGAGCAGGGATCCTACGTGGTGGCCATGGAGACCTTCACCAACCTCGGGCCCATCGTGGACATGTGCGTGGTGGACCTGGAGAGGCAAGGCCAAGGACAGGTAACATTCCTGCTTTTCCCTCCTCAGTGCTGGGAATTTTTGGCTGGGTGTGTCCATAAAATTGTAGAATCCCAGAATGGTTTGGGCTGGAAGGAGACCTTAAGGATCATCTCATTCCATGGGCAGGGACACCTTCCACTAGGAGCAGGTTGCTCCAAGCCCCATCCAGCCTGCCCTTGGTGGATGTTGGTGGTCCCTTCCAACCCAAACCATTCCATGATTCTGTCCATTCCCATGGATGTCCCCCATTTCCATGATCCCAGAGAGGAGTGAGAGAGCTTCCCAGTCACAGCTGCTCAAGTCCCATCTGCTTTTCCCCCAGCTGGTCACCTGCTCCGGGGCCTTCAAAGAGGGATCACTGCGGATCATCCGGAACGGCATCGGGATCCATGAGCATGCCAGCATCGACCTGCCGGGAATTAAAGGTGTGGGAGCTGTTCCACAGCCTGAGAGGGAGCGTGGTGGGCACGGATGGGGCTGGGGTGTGGAATCCTGAGGAATTGTGTGAGGAATTGTGGCCTCCTTGTTGCAGGATTGTGGCCGCTGAGGTCGGATCCGCACCGGGAGACAGACAACACCTTGGTGCTGTCCTTTGTTGGCCAGACCAGGTAAAGGCAGGAGGAGCTGATCCAGGCTCTCAGCCCCACGTCGGAGCAGGAATTAATGGGAATTCCCTTCCCTGCTCAGGGTTCTGATGTTGAACGGAGAGGAAGTGGAAGAGACGGAGCTCACGGGATTCGTGGATGACCAGCAGACATTCTTCTGCGGCAATGTGGCACATCAGCAGCTGATCCAGGTAATTCCAGCACGAGGAAAACATGGATATGGCTCTCCTGGTACCACACAGATTTTGACTTATCCAGAGCTGGGGCTGGTGTGCTTCCCTGAGCCAATGGAATCAGCAAACAGGACCCTGGCTCCATGCTTCAAAGTGATACGGAAAGAGAGAGATCCTTGCTGTGCCACCCACCTTGGAAATGCTGTTTTCCATGATTTTTCCTGTCTCTCTTCACAGATCACCTCTGCCTCAGTGCGGCTGGTCAGCCAGGAGCCCAAATCCCTGGTGAGCGAGTGGAAAGAGCCCAATGGAAAGAACATCAGCGTCGCTTCCTGCAACAGCAACCAGGTAGTGGTGGCCGTGGGAAGAGCCTTGTACTACCTGGAAATCCGGCCCCAGGAGCTCCGGCAGATCAGGTGAGCCCACGTCCTGAGGGCTCTTGGGATGCTGGGATTTGGGATCCAGGCAGACACCCTCCTTCCTTGCAGCTGCACGGAGATGGAGCATGAGGTGGCCTGCCTGGACATCACCCCCCTGGGAGATTCCAATGGGATGTCCCCGCTCTGCGCCATCGGGCTCTGGACCGACATCTCCGCCCGCATCCTGAAGCTCCCGTCCTTCGAGCTGCTGCACAAGGAGATGCTGGGAGGAGGTGGGAGCCTCCCAAGGGTGGCACGGGTCACTGGTGATGTCCTAAGCGGCCTCATCCATCCCTTTTCCTGCTTCCCGCAGAGATTATCCCTCGCTCCATCCTGATGACGACCTTTGAGAGCAGCCACTACCTCCTGTGTGCCCTGGGCGATGGAGCTCTCTTCTACTTCGGCCTCAGCCTTGAGACAGGTGACCTTTTCCCTTCCTTCCTGTTTTTTTTGGGAAAGATCCCCCTTTGCTTTCCCAGTCTCATGCTCAGGTGGGGATGGCCATGGGCTGGGGAATTCCTCCAGGAAGCAGACAGATTCTTCAATCCAGGGCATGCTTACCCACCCTCTTTTCCCCCCGAGGCGCTGTGGCAGATCTCAATCCTTGTTCCCTTTGCGTCCAGGCTCGCTGAGCGACAGGAAGAAGGTGACCCTGGGCACGCAGCCCACGGTGCTGAGGACGTTCCGCTCCCTGTCCACCACCAACGTGTTCGCCTGCTCCGACCGCCCCACCGTCATCTACAGCAGCAACCACAAGCTGGTCTTCTCCAACGTCAACCTCAAGGAGGTCAACTACATGTGCCCCCTCAATTCCGACGGATATCCCGACAGGTGAGCCTGCCCCGGCGAGTTCCTAAGGGATGTGGAGGAGAGGGATGTCCTTGCTGTTTCACCTGGCGTTTTCCACGGTTGTTTTTTTTTTTCCCCACAAGTTTGGCCTTGGCCAACAACAGCACCCTGACCATCGGCACCATTGATGAGATCCAGAAGCTGCACATCCGCACCGTTCCCCTCTACGAGTCGCCCAGGTGAGGATTCCTGGGATGAGGGTTCCTGGGATCTGGGTGCTCTGCTACGTGTGACAAGGGGTGGGGTGACGTTGCCATCCTGGGAGCGAACAAACAGCTCTTGTTGCTTCCAGAGTTCTTGGAATGGCCTTTCCCGGCTCTCCCACCTGCATGGCTCTTGTTTATCCCGCAGGAAAATCTGCTACCAAGAGGTATCCCAGTGTTTTGGGGTGCTCTCCAGCCGGATCGAGGTGCAGGATGCCAGCGGGGGCACCACGGCACTCAGACCCAGCGCCAGCACCCAGGTGAGATTCCAGGCTGGCTCATCCCTGATCCAGGTTTTCCTTGATGCTCCTCCCTTCTGAAGCTGGGAGTCCAGTGCAGTTTCTCAGCTGGGGAGGAATGGGATGGTGGGATCTCTCCGAAGGGGTGGCACAGCCACTCTTCCACCCAATCCCCCTTTATTTTTGGGCGCTGCTCCTTCCATATCCCACTCAGGCTTCTGTGTGGTCTCTAAGGTTTTCCTTTTCCCAAGGATCCAGCTCTGGAAACCACGGCTCTGTGTAAACTCATATCAACTCCATCACTCAGCCCTGCAGGAGCAGGGAGTGTGTCCCTTTACTCATTCCTTGCTCCACCTGCTCTCCCATCTTTTTTTCTGCTCCTTGGCTGCCCGGGGCTGGGTGGATATCAGGAGTAAAACCAGGATGTGAGAGATTTTCCCTGCTTCCCAGGCCTTGTCCAGCAGCGTGAGCACCAGCAAGCTGTTTTCCAGCAGCACAGCTCCGCATGAGACATCCTTTGGAGAGGAGGTGGAAGTGCACAACCTGCTCATCATAGACCAGCACACCTTCGAAGGTACCTGTCCCATCCCAAAATCCAGCTCTTCCCATCCTGGAGAAGCCCAGGGGAGCGTCAGCCAAAGGATTTGCCTGGAGGAACATCAGCCCTATTTAGGGAATAACGATTTTTGATGGCACAAGGTGGTGGGGAATAGGACAGGGAATCTCTAGGATGTGTCTTGAGCTTTCACTTTAAGGACTTTGGGATCTCAGTTGTTCCTCCCTTTCCTGCTTTTTTTTCCCCCCAGTGCTCCATGCTCACCAATTCCTGCAAAATGAGTACGCCCTCAGCCTGGTCTCCTGCAAGCTGGGGAAGGATCCCAACACCTACTTCATCGTGGGCACTGCCATGGTGTATCCCGAGGAAGCGGAGCCCAAGCAGGGCCGGATCGTTGTCTTCCACTACTCTGATGGTAAGGACAAGGTCTTCCCACCTGGAAAAATCCTGCTTGTTTTGGTGGGAGATCAAGGATGAGCTCCTCAGACCCTGGAGCATCAAGGACGAGATCCTCAGTTTGTGTCCCAGGAGCAGGCAGTTTTTTCCCAAGGAATTCGCTGTGTCCCCTTTTCCCCCCACCACCATCTCCTAGAGAAGCCCAGGAATCCCTCACCAGCCCTGGATTCTGGGATTTGCTTTCCATATCACTTACGTGTCTCGGAGAAAGTTTTTTTTGGGAAGCCAAATTCGAGGCAGCTCAGCTGAACTTCCCACCCTTCGGATAAACAACCAAATTAATGCCAGGCTTTATTCCTGGGGAATTCCAGGGAAGCTGCAGAGCCTGGCTGAGAAGGAGGTCAAGGGAGCTGTGTATTCCATGGTGGAATTCAACGGGAAGCTGTTAGCCAGCATCAACAGCACGGTAGGCAAGATCCCGAGTGTTTTTTGGGAGCGGGTTTGCAGATCTGGATGTCAGCCAGGGATCTGTTGAGGGCTGTATCCCAGCTGCCACGGGGAGTATCCCGATCCCCGTCCCATCCCACAGGTCCGCCTGTACGAGTGGACAGCGGAGAAGGAATTGCGCACGGAATGCAACCACTACAACAACATCATGGCCCTGTACCTGAAAACCAAGGGGGATTTCATCCTGGTGGGAGACCTCATGCGCTCCGTGCTGCTCCTGGCCTACAAACCCATGGAAGGCAATTTCGAGGAGGTACGGGAATCCATTCCGACGGCTCTGGGCACAGGGAACGGTGCTGGAGGGGATAAAAGGAGGAGTTTGGCTTGACTGGATAAGGTTTGACATGGATCCCTGTGGGTTCTGGAGGGATAGATGCCGCAGCTTCCAGGGAACTGGCTGTGGGAAGAGCAGCTGGTGCCTGGTGGGTGGGAGGTGCCATCTGGGATGCTTGGTGTCCGCTTGGAATAGGGGTTTAAATTGCTGGAGTGGCTCTGGCACGGGCTGCTCCGCGCTTTCCCAGGATGTTATCCAAGTGCCACTTGGACCAGGACCATCTCCAGGAGTGCCTGTCCTGCTCAGCTGCTTCCTGGAGTGGAGAGGGACAGGCTGGATCCTACCTCGCTCCTCAGTATTGGTGTTGGGTGGGATGAGGATGTGGGATCCCAGGCCAGGCCACCTGGACACAGCATGTTCCCTCTTGGCCCCTTCCAGATTGCCCGGGATTTCAATCCAAACTGGATGAGCGCCGTGGAGATCCTGGACGATGATAATTTCTTGGGAGCGGAGAATGCTTTCAATCTGTTCGTGTGCCAGAAGGACAGGTGAGCTGGATGGGATGGATTGGGAATGGGATGAGATGGGGTGATGGGATCTTGAGGAAAACTGGAGGAGCATTCCCAGCTCTTGGGAGCAAGGGAAAGCTTTGGAGTGCCCCCATCCGGGACTGAGCAGTGTTCGGGATTCCAGCGCGGCCACGACGGATGAGGAACGGCAGCACCTGCAGGAAGTGGGATTATCCCACCTGGGAGAGTTCGTCAACGTCTTCTGCCACGGATCCCTGGTCATGCAGAACCTGGGAGAGACTTCCACGCCCACCCAGGGATCTGTGCTCTTCGGCACCGTCAATGGAATGATTGGTATGGAGCGGGGGCCTGAGGATTCCCTGCAGAATCTTGGAATGGTTTGGGTTGGAAAGCTCATCCAGCTCCACCCCCTGCCACATTCCAAGCCCCGTGTCCGTTATTCCCGCACAGGCCTGGTGACATCCCTGTCGGAAAGCTGGTACAACCTGCTCCTAGACATGCAGAACAGGCTCAACAAAGTCATCAAGAGCGTGGGGAAGATCGAGCATTCCTTATATCCTTTAGCATTCCAGCCAGGAGCCGGCGCCGGGTGGGGATTAACAGCTGGAGAGGGTGGGAGCAGGTTTGCTGGTGATTTACATCATGGAATTAAATTCGGGAGAGCCCTCCAGGCCTACAGAGTCCGACCATTAACCATACCCAGGGCTGGTGTTATTCCCTGTGGATTTGGCTCCTTGACGGCAGCACCTGGAGATCGTTCCACACCGAAAGGAAGACGGAACCGGCCACGGGATTCATTGATGGGGATCTGATTGAGAGTTTCCTGGACATCAGCAGGCCCAAGATGCAGGAAGTGGTGGCAAACTTGCAGGTGAGCTTGGGAACATGGCCTTGGGTCCTTCAAGGATCTTGCTCGGGAATCCAGGCTCGGTAAATCATGGAATCGTAGAGTTACAGAATGGTTTGGGTGTGAAGAGACTCCCGCTAGACCAGCTTGCTCCAAGCCTCGTCCAGCCTGGCCTGGAGCATTTCCAGGGGTGGGGAAGCCACAGCCTCTCTGGGAAATGCTAAATCCATGCCTTCCCAAATGATCCGGGAATGTCTTTTGGCACTTGCCGGTGTCTCCGATGCCTTTTCCTCCCTGTGCAGATCGACGACGGAAGTGGGATGAAGAGAGAAGCCACCGTGGACGACCTGATAAAGATCGTAGAGGAGCTGACCCGGATCCATTAGCAGGATTCGGGATCATTCCCTACCCCTTCCCTCCACATGGAGAGCAAGGGAATCCTTCCCCAGCCGTGCCCAACACCGGCAGCAGCGGCCAGAGGGGGATGGAATCTCACAGGGGGAGCAGCTTGTTAGGAATTTGGGGTGTCAGGGGGGTGTCGGCCATCTCCTGCTGGGATCCATGGATTCTGCGGACTTGGCCGTGCCCAGAACTGTCCCTTTCCTTGAGTGATCCACTGGGATCTGATGCCCTCACCTCGATTCCCTTTTCCCTGGTGTCCTTAGATATTTTATTACTTTTTTTTGGCTTTTGGTTTGGCTTTTGATCCTGGTTTTTTGGGTTGGTTTTTTTTTTTTTTGGATTCCTTGGGGGTTTTTTGGAAGAGGAATCAAAGCTGGAGGAGCAGCCGAGGTTGGAGCCGAGCGGGTTAACTCTCTCTCCATAGGATCCATGCCTTGCTCAGGGAGGGGAGTTCTGGGAAGTTCAAGCTGTTGCGGATTTCGGAGTTCTACCAAATAAAGTAGTCCAAGAGGAAGGATGCGTGTCTTGAGGAATGATGATATCCATGTCCTTGGTTCTGGGATCTTCTGGGATCTTGGGGGGACACCTGTTTTCCACATGCATTTTTCTACCTTGTCTTAGATTTGTGGGAAATATTACTTACCTGCCCAGTTGCCAGTGGTGCTGTGAGTGCCTGGAGAGGCAGATTTTAACAGAGTTTTTCCAGAAAGCTGGACTTTCCAGCCTCTGGCTGCTCATTAATAGTTCTCCTCCTGGTCTCCCACCTCCTTCACATGGAATTCTCTTGGAATTTGGGGATTATCCTGGATCCACGCTCTCCCCAGCCTGGATCTCCCCTGTAACCCCTGGTTAAGTGCCTCCCAAGTCCCATTCCATGCAGGTTTTTCCCAAATCCTTCCCTCCAGCGACAGCTCGTGCTGGAAGCATCCCCAGCTCCCGCTTCCATCCCGGATTCTCCGAGGAGGCTGCAGGGAGAAGGCTATATTTGGACATCTCTTCCCAGAGCTGGGAAGTGACCTTGGACTCTGTGCTCCTGCTTTTATTACCTCAGGCTCTGTTTACCTGCCTGGAGCGGCCTGTTCCCAAAATTTGGGAGGCCCAGGAAGAGCGGCACAGCCCAGATCCTGGAAGCACTCTCCTTTTCTCACCCAAACTGGGGGTGCTGGTGCCTGTGCAATGTTGGCACCCTGCTTTTTTGGGGATAAAAGCGCTGCTGGCCAGGGCTGGACTATGGTTTATCCACTGCCACTCATCATGGAGCTGCCTCCCAGGGATTTGGGATCACATTCCCTTAGAACAGGAGCTTCCTGAGCTGCACTGGGGTTCCCAAAAAACCACCGTGACTCCCCCAACAAATGCGGCTTTCAGTGGGAAGGGAACTGTGTCTTCTTGCCTGGGTGATCCCAGCCTTCAGGCAGGATTTATGTGGGGAGAAATCCCTGCTAGATTGGGAATTTCGGAGGCAGCAGTGCCCTTTGCTCCGCGGGATCAATCATTTACCTGCCTCCAACCTTTGCTTAGTTCCCAGCCCTGGGATGGGGGGCGCGGGGCCAGGAGGGCCTGGGGGTCACCAGAACGGGGTGTCGCGCAGCATCCCTCTCCCTCCTGGATGCATCCCACCATCCCAGCTCCGCTCGGCCCCTTTCTCCACCGCGCGGGTCCCCGTGCAGGGCTGGGAAGGCGGCCCAGCGCCTCCAGGAGAAGGAGGAGGAGGAGGAGGAGGAGGGGGTGGGGAGAGGCCATGCCGGAGCTTTGCCAGATGTGGGAAAGGAGAGAAGGGGGGGACGCTGCTTTTCCCGCTGTTTCCCAAGCCTTGGGGGTACCCCCTTTCCCGGCCCGCAGCCAGGGCAGGAACGGCCCGCATGCCACCACTCCGCCCCAGTTGAACGGCACAACCTTAGGGTGACCCCAGACCCCCCGTGCGGGTTTGGGGGGTGGGTGGGTGCCGCTGGCGACCCCCCCCCTCCGCTCTCGCCCCCCTCCAATCCCGCATTGTTCCCGGCTCGGCGGGAGGAGGAGGAGCAGGGCCAAGGGCCAGCGGGAAGGCAGGCGGGAAGGCGGGCGCCGGGACGTGCTGGAGCCGCCTGTCATGTTGGTGGAGCTGCTCTTCCAGGCTGCCTGTGTGTCCCTGTTCCTCTCCAGCGGCCAGGGCAGGGTGTACCCCGCGAGGAAGAAGCCGGCCAGCTTTGCCGTGGAGAGGTAGCTGGATCCCCCCTTCCCCTTTTCCTTCTCCCTCTTCCAGCTACACCTGGGATGGGCAGCAGCGTGCCGAGCTCCGGCTATCCCTGCCTCCAGCTGCAGGAGGGCTGGCAGCCCGCAATTCCCTCCCTCTTCCCGGGTCCGGGGGAGCGTGACCCTGCTCCTCGCATCCCTGTCCTCCCCACATCCCTGCTCTCTCTGGATCCCTGTCCTGCTCTCTGTATCCCTGCCCTGCTCCCACATCCCTGCCCCGCTCCCCAAATTCCTGCCCCACTCTCCCTATCCCTGTCCAGTCAGGGGAGGTTTCTCCCTGGTCACCACGTGCCGGGACGTTCGGGATGGCCGGGAAGTGGTTGGCCCCTCTTATCCCACCTTATCCTACCTTCCTCTGATCCGTGCCACGCTCTGCTTCCCGGTACATGGACACATCCTGGCCGCTCCGGTTGTCTCCCTGTCTTCGCTTTCCTGGGACCTTTGCTCCATGCAGGGGGCTCAGGACAGGGTGGCCTCAGGCTCTCGGTATCCCACAGGCGCCGCGTGGGGCCCCACGTCTGCTTCCCAGGCTCCGGCAGCGGATGTTGTCCCGGCTGGATGCTGTCCCCAGGCAGCGGGAAGTGCACCCTGCGTAAGTACGGGGGTCTGGGGGAACCGCTGGGGGTTCCTGTCCCCATTCCCAGAGCTCCTGTTCCCATTCCCACAGCACTCTGCTCCTTCGGCTGTGGTGGCGGTTCCTGCATCGCTCCCAACCTTTGCATGTGCCCAGATGGAGAGCAGGGAATCACCTGCCCAGGTACCGGGAGTAAGTGGCTATGCCCGATGCCCTTCCCTCTCCACGCCACAAATCCCAAGAGATGGATATGGCCATGAACCCATGGGCACCATGCCCAACCCTTTTCCCTCTCCACACCACAAAACCCAGTGGACAGAGGTGACCATAGCTCCTTGTCACCTCTCCCTGGCACCATCCCCATCCCTGGCGGATCCACGGAGCGGGGAGTGGGGAGCAGGTGGTCCCAGGGTGGCCGGGGTGCCCTGTGGACGCCGTGTCCCTGTTCCAGAGCCACCGGGGACGTGCGGGGAGTACGGCTGTGACCTGTCCTGTAACCACGGCGGCTGCCAGGAGGTTGCCCGCGTGTGTCCCATCGGCTTCTCCATGGCCGAGACGCCCAACGGTGTCCGCTGCACCGGTGAGTGGGAATGGGATATCCCGACGGGAGCAGGCATCCCGGTGACATCTGCACCCCAAACCTGCCCGTTCCCCGTGTCCCCCCAGACATCGATGAGTGTCAGAGCGCGGCCTGCGAGGGGACGTGCGTGAACACGGAGGGAGGATTCACCTGCGAGTGTGGAGCCGGCTGGGAGCTCTCCGCTGACCGCCGCAGCTGCCAGGGTGCGCGGGGGCCCGGGGGGGCGGCCAGGGCTCCCGAGGGATCCTGACCCTCATCCCAACCCCCAGACACGGATGAATGCCAGGCCACGCCGTGCCAGCACCGCTGCGAGAACAGCGTGGGCAGCTACCGCTGCTCCTGCCGGCCCGGATACCACCTCCATGGGAACCGGCATTCCTGCGTGGGTGAGCACCGGGATGGGGCCCTTCCATCAGTCCTGGGCAATGGAGGTGGCCCTGAGCGCTGTGCCAGACCCCCTTCCCTCTCCATGCCATGAATCCCAAAGGATGCAGATGGCCCTGAGCCCCTGAGCACTGTCCCAAGACCCTCTTCCCTCACCATGCCACAAATCCCAAGGGATGGAGGTGTCCATCAGCCCACAACCACAGTGCTGCCACCTCCTCCTCATCCCTGCATGGGCCATGCTAAAGGCCCATCCCAGTGCTCCAGGCTCTTTCCTGGGCCCCATCCTGGGGGCCAGCAGCTCCTGCCACATTCCCTTATCCCACAGATGTGGACGAGTGCCGGTGGCCCGGTGCACGCCGCTCCTGCCAGCACAGCTGCCACAACGTTCCCGGCAGCTTCCGCTGCTCCTGCCGCCCCGGATACCGGCTCAGCACGGACAGGGTGTCCTGCGAAGGTATCCCTGTCCTCCTCCGGCCTGGGAGAGCAGAGCGGCATGCTCCCATCTCCCTGCCTGCCCCAAGTGATGTCTCTCCCTTCTCGATTTCCTCCCTAGGGTACCCCAAATCAATCCTGGCCCCATCGCCCATCCTGCAATCCCTGCAGCATCCACCCACCCTCGTCCTGCTCCCTCCTGGCTCCCACCTGCTCCCGAGGGGCTCCCCCTCTCCACACCTCCCCGTAGCAGCTCCCGGTACCCAATTCCCTCCCTCCTCCCCATCCCTGTCCCCTGAGCCATTCCCACACGCCGCGGGAGCCCCCGGCACCTCCATCCCACCATCCCCTCATTGTTGGCACCGGGGGATCCCTCGGGAGCCTGGCGCTCGCTGGACAGAGCAAGGATGCCAGAGCTGCACCTGCCAGGTGAGCATCCCATCCTCCCACCCCTTCCCATGGCACCATCCCGACCTGGGATGAGCCACCTCGTGTCCCTGGCAGAGGGGACGAGTCCTCTGTGAGGCCGTGAGCTGCTCTGTTCCCTGCTCCCACCCACTTCCTGCTCCAGCTGGAGGTTGCTGCCCCATGTGCACGGGTGAGTCCCAGCCCCCCTGACCCCCACACCCCAATTCCCAGGATGGCCCCCCTGAATTCCCAAGGGGACACCCCTTACCTTCATGGCTCACAGGGTGCCTGCACGAGGGTGTGGCCAGGGCCGAGGGCGATGTCTTCTCCCCATCCAATGGGAATTGCACCGTCTGTGTCTGCTTGGTGAGCTGGATTGGGATGGGAGAATCCTGCCTCATCCCAAGGGAACTCCCAGCCCTTATCCCTGGGGACCCTTATCACTCTGCATCCTGGCTCAACCATGGCTAGGAATGCTCTGGAGTGGATGACACCCTCCCTTCACGGGGAATCAGGATCCTTTTTCCCAGCCTCACACTCCACTCCACAGGCTGGGAACATCTCCTGCCTGTCCCCGGAATGCCCCCCAGGATCCTGCCCTGGCCCCTCTCCAGCTGACTGCTGCTCCTGTGCTCCAGGTGATCCCAGGACCTCCAGTCTGGGGGTGCGAGGACCCCAGCCTGGGCTGGGGGTGAGGGAAGAGCCATGCTTGGCTCCCCAGCCCCGCTGCTTCCCCTTCTCCCAGGAAAGTGCAATTTCCGGGGACGCACGTATGCGCACGGAGCCCGCTTCAGCCTGGATGGGGACGACTGCACTACCTGCGTCTGCCAGGTGGGCCCTGAATGCCCCCAGGGATGAGGATGCCCAAGGCTGGGATGGTCTCTAGGGATGAGGATCCCCAGGGATGCTCCCTGCACCTGCTGGGGGGGGTCCTGCCTTGGTGGTGACCCATTCCCGTGTTCCCAGGGAGGAGAGGTGGAATGTTCCTTTACTCCCTGCCCCATGCTGGATTGTCCCCAGCACCAGCGGCACTTGGGTCCTGGACAGTGCTGCTCCACCTGCCGGGACCCTCCGGCCCCCACCGGTGAGTCAGGATGAGGGACACAGCTGGGAATGGGCAGGGAAATGGGAATGGCACAGCATGGGAAGAACGGCTGGGGGAGAGGATACGGGAGACACTTGGGGATGGGGAGAGTGGGATGTTGGGATATTTGGGGATAGGATGCAGAGAAGGGCAAGGTGGGATGAGGGGGGACAGCTGGAGACAAGGAGGGTGGGATGTGAGAACACTTGATGACGGGAAGGGTGGGAGATGGGGAATACCTAGGAATGGGGAGGTGGAATATCTGGAACCCCTGGGAGCAGGATGGGTGGGTTTTATGGGACAACTGGGAACAAGGGATCCTACCCAGGTTGCTTCCTGGATGACAATGGCACGGAGTTTCCCGTCGGACAGATCTGGTCTCCAGGCGATCCCTGTGAGTTATGCATCTGCCAGGTGAATGAGAACCTGCTCTGCTTCATTCCCTCCTCCCTATCCCTGCCCCAGCGCACGGCTCCTGCCCCATTCCCGCCCTCAGGATGCCTGTGGCCCGGCGGGCCCCAAATCCCCCAAAATCCCCCAAATCCGGCGGGTTTGGGAACGCCCAGGTGTCTGTCAGGGTGTTCCCGCCTGCAGGCAGACGGCTCCGTGAGCTGCCAGCGCACGGATTGTGTGGAGACGTGTCCTTATCCCATCCGCATTCCCGGGCAGTGCTGCCCCGACTGCTCCGCAGGTGAGGGCGCGCTCGCGGTTCCGGGATCCCAAACCCCGCCCAGGGACCCCCTGAACCCCTCTCCCCGCAGGCTGCACCTACATGGGGAGGATCTTTTCCAACAACGAGACCTTCCCGTCGGCGCTGGATCCCTGCCTGAGCTGCATCTGCCTGGTGAGGGCTGGGCCGGGCATTCCCAGAGGATTGGCGGCTCCCGCCCCATGGGCTGAAGGCCGATTTTTGGCTCCGTTGCAGGGAAAAGCTCCGGGGTTTTCCGGGGTTCCTAACGCCCGGCCCTCGGGGGTCTCTCCCGTCTCTCGCAGCTGGGCTCAGTGGCCTGCTCACCTCTGGAATGTGCCATCATGTGCTCCTACCCCTTCCACCCTGAGGGTCGGTGCTGCCCCGTCTGTGAGGGTACGAGCTCGGGGGTGGGGGGGTCACCAAAATCCCCCTGAACCCCCAAAAATCCCCTCCTGAGCCCCCCAAAACACCCTCTGGATCTCGGTCCCCCACCAGACTGCAACTACCAGGGCAGAAAGGTGGAGAATGGACAGAGCTTCATTCCCGAGGGACAGCCCTGTACCCGCTGCACCTGCCAGGTGAGACCCCCTGGCCATTCCCATGGGATGCCCGTGGCCATGGAGTGCCTGTGCCATTGGATCCCTGGAAGGGCTGGCAGGGCTGGCTGATCCCTGTTTTTCCAGCTCGGAGAGGTGAGCTGCGAGGAGAGGCCGTGCCCCCACTCCTGCTCCGAGCCCCCCACACTGCCCCTGGGCTGCTGCCCATCCTGCCCAGGTAATGGGATCCCCGGATCCACCCCCGGGCACTTGGATGTGCCCCCTCCAGACTGGGGGTCCTGGGAAAGAGGAGGGGTGCTGATCAAAACCCTCCCTCTGTCAGCCACAGACATCCAGCTCCTGCTGCAGGGCAGTGACCTGTCCCCATCCTCATCCCAGTCCCCATTCTCATCCCAGTCCCCATCCTTATCCCAGCCCCCATTCTCATCCCCGTCCTCATCCCAGTCCCCATCCTCATCCTCATCCCAGTCCTCAATCCCTGAAGATTCACCCCCTGGCACTCCTCACCCGCCCCGCCACAGCCTGGCTCAGCTCCTACTTCCCACCACGCTCCCCCTCGGCTCCTCTCCGGGGATTTGGGATGCCAGGAAGCCTCCTCCGACCACTCCGAGTCCCTCCGGACCCCCCTTGGCACCCGCTGTGCCCCCTGACCCCCCCTGTGAGGCCACGGCACCCCCAGATCCCACAATCAGTCCCGAGGCTCAGGGATCCCCCGGGAATGAGGATCCCTCTGCAGTGCCATCGGACAGCCCCACATTCCAGGTGCCAGGTGTGCCTGGAATGCCGTGAGGAGGAGGAGGATGAAGGAAAGGAGGAAAAGGGGGTCTGCAGGACCAGCAGGCCTGGCCCTGGGGAGGGGGCAACTGTCCCCCTGCCACCAATAAAGTCACTCTGGTATTTATTCCCTGTCCCCTCATCCCTGCGCTCGCCAGCACGTGGAGCCCTGGGGCTTGGCCTCTGGGAATTTTGGGATGAGCAGCCTCCCAGGATGAATGAGGGCAGCGCTGGAGTTGTTCAGCCCCCTCACCCTGAGCAGGCTTTGGGGACAGCAGGGACATGTCCTGCCCCAGGGCCCCACGGCTGGGAGCTCCCCAGGGATGAGCGGAGCCACACCCAAGAGCCCATCATAGGGCCACAGGGACACATCTTTGATGGCCATGCCACATTCCCAAGGATTCGGTGGCCTTTCCCACACAGACACAGCACAGGGGGGCTTCTCCACACCTTTATTGTCCTCGGTGGTGGCAGGAGCGCCCGGAAAGGGACAAGCCCTGCCAGCCACCGAGTCGGGAACACCTGGGATTCCCATCCCAGCTCAGGGCAGCCGGGAGAGCCCCACCTTGTTGTTGGCCCTGTCGAAGATGACGTAATATTCCCGGATAAAGACATCCCCCAGGATCCAGAGCTCGCCCTCCTCCGTGGGCACATCCATGCCTTGCAATCCCAGAGTGCAGTACCCATCACTCTGCTCCGAGGACAATGGAACAGGGTGGTCACCAGCTGTTGGATGCCTCCCTGTACCCCCACAAGCCCATTCCCAGTGGGATGCTCACCCTTAACACGTAGGCTCTGGGCGGCACTGGGAATTCCTTGCCATGGATGTGGAAGACGAGGTCGGGAAGGTTCTTGGCAGCTTCACAGCTGATCTGGGGAGGACACAGGGAGGTGGGTCAGTGGCCATTCCAGCCGGGATAAAATTCCTAGGGAGCATCCTGAGGCCTCACCTCGCCACTGGAGCTGGCACCAAGGCGGCTCAGGAGGATCCGCAGGGCCCCGACAGGAACAGCCAACAGCGTGGTTCCCGTATCCACTATGGCCTGGCATCCCGAGGAACAGGCCACCGGAGCCCCACTGACGGAGACACTGGGAAGAGGGATGCAGGGTGAGCCTGGACTCCCCAAAACACTGGCTGGAGGGAAGGGAATACCAGGAATACCTCTCCATGGTGATCTGCCAGTAGGTTTCGGCAGAGAGTGGGATCCAGGAGATGCCTTGGGTGGTGTAGAAGGGATCGATGGCACCAAAGAGGACAAAGCTCCCAGTTTGGCTGTCCCTGGAAAGGGAGATCCATCCGGGGCCGTTCCCACCCCACCAACACCCCCATTCCCATCGGGAAACGGGGAAAAGTGTGAGGGAAAAGGGAGAAATCCTCAGCAGCTCTGGCTGGGATTTACCTGCTCAGGTAGACAGAGAAAAGACGCCTATCCACGAGGTTTTCCATCATCATGTTGTCGAAGACAGGGGTGGCACCGGAGGAGGCGATGCTCGGGAACGCCAATCCCAGGATGCCATCGAAGGGGGTGTAGTAGAAGGAATCCCCCGGCTCCGTCTCAGCCAGCCCGAAAATCTGGTTGCGGATGTTGATCCCGGCGACCTGGGAGAAGGGAGACAGCTGTGGGATGGGCACGATCCCATGGGATCCCATGGGATGAGGGGGCCGGAGAGCCCAGGCGTACGTTGACGGTGTCGTATCCCAGGACTCCGGTCATGCTTCCCGTGCCGTAGGCGATGAACAGGGTGTCGTTGGTGCTGAGGAACGTGGAGGATTCCGCGGGATTGAAGCGGTTGTGATTCCCTGCGGGCGTGGGGAAGGAGGGGGATTGCCTGATGTCCCTTGGGAAAGGCTGGGCAGAGCCATCAAGGACTCCCAAAAAACGCATTCCAGCCTCATTCCAGACACCTACTGCAGGCTGGGCTGGAGCAGAAGACCGAGGGAACCCAGAGGTTGGAGGAGCCGGTGTCAAAGACCACAGTGAATTCCTGGGGTGGGGTCCCAATGGTGATGGTGCCAAAGTACTCGTCCTGTTGGAATAGGGTTGGGAAGGGGTCAGCAGGATTGGAAAGGGGAAAGGAGAGTGGATAAGGGGCTCCTGGGATGAGTTAAAAGGGGGATGGGGAAGGGACTGGTGGGATGGATAACGGATCAGTGGGATGGCAAGGGAGCTAGTGCCCCCTCTGTGCTCCCTGATCCCAGTCCCTCACATCCATGTAGTTCTCCAGGGGCTCCACGGCGATGCCCGGGAAATACTTGGCAGCCAGGTTGTAGGGATGCTGCTTCAGGTAACTCTCCAGCAATCCCTGCTCCTGCAGCCTCTGCCGCAGCGACTTCATCCTCCTCAGCGGCACCCTGCGGATGGGAACCGGGATGCGTCATCGGGATCATCCCTCATCCCAATATCCCTGTTTTGGGGACACCCCCCCGGAGCTCACCTGGTCTGGAAGCCCTGGGCCAGGCCCACCAGGGCGAGGAGCAGGAGCAGCTTCATGGTGGGAGCTCACGGAAAATGTGCCTCCGATCCCGGCCCCGCTCCTTATATCCCGGCTCCGGTGTTTGGCCGGAGGCCCCGATAAGAAAGGCAAACTGCTCCTGGGATGGTTATCAAAACGTCCTTAGGGAAGGCGGGGGGGAAGGAATGTCAAGCCAGGGGATCCCCATATCCCTGGGGGGAATTCAGGCCACGGGGATGTTGGGATGGGCGGGAAGCGCTCCTGGTTATCCCGTGGGAGCTGGTGGCAATGCAGGGTTGTTTGTCCCCTGAACCCTCGAATTCCACACTGGAGGGTTTGAGCCAGGCCCTTCCAGGAATGGGGCAGCCGCAACTTTCCCGGGAAATCCGTTTCCAGGAATGCCTCACCACCCTTGCAGGGAAGAATTCCTTCCCTATATCCTGTCTAACTCTGTCCTCTGGTTAGTAGGAAGCCATTCCCCCTGTTCTGTCACTCCAGGTCCTTTTCCAAAGTCCCTCTCCAGCTCTCCCAGAGCTTCTTAAGGCACTGGAAGAGGCTCTGAGGTCTCTCCAGATCCTTCTCTCGCTAAGGCTCCATGAAGGATTTTTAGCATTTGCCAGGTCCAGATTTTCCATTCTGGGAATCAGCCAAGACTTCCTCCTTTCCATCCCCCTACAACACATCCCAACCTGCTTTTCTTCCTCAGGGATAATCCGGTGCTCCAACCCTTCTCTCCTGACCTCCCCCATCCAGGTTCCTCTTCATTTCACTCCTCAGGTGCAACCTAGCACCGTATCCTCAGATCCTTCCCTCATTCCGAGCTGGGATGGGGCTGATTCCAAGGGAGGAATGCCAGCTCCGGCCTTAGGGAGCCTTTGATCTCCTCCAGGACAAGGTGACCGTTCCAGGAGCCACAGATCTGGCACGTGGTGCCATGACCAAAGCCAAGTGCCCAATCCCATTCTGGTGACCTTCATCCAGAGCTATCCAGAGTGTGGCTTTCCCTCAGCTCATCCCAGTATTCCCCCCATTTCAGGGATTTTGGATATGGGAACGGAGTGACAGGACAAGGGGGAATAGCTCCAAACCAGAAAACGGGATATCAGGAAGAAACTCTTCCCTGGGAGGGTGGTGAGTACCTGGGATGGATTTCCAGGCTGCCCCATGATCCCTGGAAGTGTCCAAAACAGATTGGAGAAACCTGGAATATGAACCCATGGATTTTGGAGCTGCCAGGTTTTCCTCCTCTTTTGGGCAAAAAAGTAGAGAAAACAAAAATACAGTTTTCCCAGAGCTGTTTATCCATTGATATTCCCAGAACTGCCATCCCTGGGGATCAGGATTCTGAGTTTTTAGTTTTTTTTCCAATGGGAAAAAAAACCCATTTGCCCAATTATGGGAAGTTTTAGGATGAGCTTATTGTGCTGCTGGTAAATCCCATCAAAGCAGAACAATGGATCCAACAGGGATGGATTTTTGGACGGATGATACCCACAAGAGGGAAGAAGCCGTGGAATTCCCTGGACTGGGAAAAAAAAAAAAAAAGGGAATTGCTATTTGGCACTAATTAAATCCAGAATAAAATCTGGGAGGATGGAAAAACGATGACTTTTAGGGCATAAAACAGCTTCCTCGGAGAGAAATCCTGCATTTTCCCAACCTTGGTGGGGGAAAGGAGGGAATGAGATGCTGGATCCTGGAATAATCCGTGCCAGTGCTGGGAGCCTGCTGGTTGGGAGCAGGTGGCCCCTCCGGCACAGCTTTCCTTGGCACCAGAGGGCACCAAAGCACGGGGAGATCCCAAAAAATCCCCCAGCTAGAAAGATGGATTTGGAAGTTTTTCCTCCTGGTTGATGCAGCTGGGACCAGGTGAGGATTCCCAAGCCATAAAACCCTCCCAAAATTTTGCCTTTTACTGGGAAAATCCAGATTTTTAGCATCGTTTGGATGAGGAAATACCCCTCGGGATGCATTTTAACTCCCGTGGGAATCACCCTCGGGATCGAGCAGGGATTTTCAGGCTTTCGGGACATCAAACCTCGCTGTGACAAAATTCCCTTCATTTTATCTCTGTGGCCTCCCTCCCAAAAAAAATAAATAAAATAAAATCCCTTTATGGAGACAGATCTTATCTTGGGAATGGATTAAGGAAGTCAACTTTTCCAGGCCCCGTTCCCAGTTTTTCTTGTCCCTTCCCCAAAGGCTTTTATCACCCGGGCGCTTTATCGGAGCTGTCAGATGAAAGGAGGGAAATCTGACGCTCCCCAGGTGTCAAATTTCCTGGGATCGGATTGAAAATATTTAATTAACTTATCGAGGAAGCCCAGGGATGTCGGGCCGATCCCTGTGGGAATGGAATCGTGCCACCCTCGGGGTGCCCTGGGTCACCTTTTCCTACCTGCTGCGGGTGGTTCTGGCTGGGATTAAGACTCCATCCGAGGGGAAAAAACATGTGGAACCATCTTTTGTGGAAATTAAGGATATCAATGAGCAGATAACAGGGACATCCTTCCCAAACCACCTGTTTATCCTGGATTTTATTTCCGGACAACAACGTTTTTAAATGGGTATTGTCCCATTTCTTTGATTTTTCCCTCTCCTCCAACCTTTAATATAAAATGTTAATTAAACATTTTCCAGCTTTTCCGGGTCTGTGGAAAAGACTCCAAAAGAAGCCTGGAAAATGTTTGGTGTTTTTTTTTTTTCCCTTTGGAAAGTCAAGTCCCTTTTTTCTTTCCCACAGCACCGGGGCTTTCACCTGGTTATCAGCCACGCTGTGAACAAATTGTCCTTGATTTATCCGGAATTATTTGGGATCATATGACTCCCATTGGTTACACAACTGCTCTCAGGTGACGGGATCAGAGGTGCCTTTCCCAGATCCCAACACTTCTGGAACAGCTGGGTGACCTTGGCTCCCTGAAGGAAGAGAGATCATGGAGCTCTTCCCCCACCTCATCCTACCTTGGGTTTTCGGGAATGTGGAGCCACGGGTGGAAAAGTGGCGAGTTTTCCAAGCATATTTTGGAAAAGTTGGATTTGTGGAGAGAGTGATGGGATGGGAGCTTTCTCAGGAATATTCCCGTTTCGTGCAAGGAGGAGCTAAGCAGGTATCCCAGAGGAATTGGCTTGGATCTCTTGGATGCAGCTGGAAGAACGCGACATTATGAATTTTTTGGATGTTGCCGTATGTGCTTCCTAAACCACTTCCAACCTGGCCTTGGACACTTCCAGGCACAAGGCAATCGCAGCTTCCTTGGGAAACTTGCTTTGCCACCCGCACAGGGAAGATTTTATTCCCGATATCCAACTTAAACCCGCCCCGTTCCCATGTGGAGCCTTTCCCTCTCGCTTCACACCCTTCCCCAAAACCCTTCTCCAGCTCTCCTGGAGCCCCTTTGCACCCCGAGAACACGAAGGATATCACTCCTAGAGCAGCTCCAGCTCGGGGAGAGCCCCGCGGGCAGCCAAGGAGCGATTATTGATTAAAAAATTCCATTAAATCGATCCCTGCTCCCGCCCCCCCCCAACATGGCGGCGCTGGGAGGAACCACTCCCCTCACGCCCGCCGGGGGGGAGGAGCCCCCCCCTGCCGCCCTCCCTGCTGTGGCCACGCCCACTTCCGGTTTACCCCGGAAGCCGGAAGCGGCGGCAGGCGGAGGCTGCCTGTGCACCTCGGTGAGTCCGGGAGAGGGCCGGGAATGGGAAGAACGGGAATACCGGAGGGATAACGGCCATAACGGCGCTGTCCGCGCTGCCCACGCCCCCCGCGACGCGCACGGCCCTCGCTGCGGCCCCACAAGCGCGCCGCCCTTTGCGTCTGCCTTCCTGAGCCTACCCCCGAGCTTTCCCGCTCCCACCGTTCCTGCTTTTCCCCTCTTAAAATCCACGGAGCCTAGCTAACCCCTGCCCCCCCCAAATAAACCAAATCAGATGGTTTCTGACACAAACCTGCAGCGCGGGTCTTAATTCCCAAGTTTTCCTCTCGGACAGGTTTATCTGGATCGGGGATTGGGCAACCCTGAGCCTCAGCGTGGCTGTTGCGGCATTCCCGGCGGGATATCCTTGGGATGTTCCAGCTGGATGAGAGGTAGAAGAGCTGGGAGCGGATAAGACGGCGCAGGTGCGTGGTGTTTCGTTGGCTTTTAGGACATTCCTGCTTTATTCCATCCCAGCTCTTGGAATTTACACCAGATGAGAGATAGTCGAGATAAATCATGGATACAGCGCAGGAAATCCATCATTTCCCCAATCTTTTTGTTATTACGCCGAATTCCATGGCGGGAGGGTGGAATTGGATGATCCTTAAGGTCCTTCCCAACCTTTTGGGAGTGGTGGGATAGGGCCAGATCCAGGTTTCCTGGGAGCCTGGGGTGGGATGGAGTCGGGAACGAGGTAGGCTCTGGAATTCCAGAGCTGGGGCCACGGGTGGGTTTTTCCTTGACAAAACACCCCAGGACACACAGAATTCCATCCAAATAAGCTTGGGAAAGGGGGAAAAAGCCTTTTCCCAAGCAGGAATTAGTGGGAATGTCGTTCCTCTTGGTGAACAGAACCCAGCACAGCTCCTCTGAGGGCTTTGAGGAGCCTGCATTTCAGCTGGAAACCTGTTCCCAGCTGGATTTGGGAAGGGATTTGCCTCTTTTTTCCGTGTCCCCAGGAATCTGGGAGGATGGACACGCTCAAGAACCGGACGGTGGAGGAGCTCCGGGAGCTGCAGGAGGATTCCCAGGAGATCGAGCGCTTGGCTTTGGAATCCCAGGAGGTTCGTGCCCGCCGGGAGGTGGCTCTGGGGTCTCCTGGTCCCCATTCCCAGCCTCACCATCCCGAATTCCGCAGGTCCAGGAGCTCCAGCTGGAAAGGGAGATGGCCTTGGCTGCCAACCGGAGCTTGGCCGAGCGGAACCTGAAATTCCAGGCGCCGCTGGAGACAGGACGGGGAGATCTCTCCAAGAAATACCAGGAGCTGCAGGAGCTGGCTGGGAGGTGCCAGGAGCAGAAGGAAAAGCTGGGTGAGCGCTGGCATCTTCCCCCCAGGAGGGATTTTGCTTCCTGGAAAACTGATATCCCTCTTTTTTCCAGCAGCTGGAGAGATGGAGAATGTTATTCCTCTTGGATTTCCCCTCCTTCCAGCAGTTCCCAAGCCCGTTCCTGTGGGCTCTCTCTGGGTTTTTCCCTGGTTTCTGTTCTGCCATGGTGATTTTTCCTTGTTTTTTTTTTCCTTTTTTCCCTTGGTTTTCCCAGAGAAATTCTCGGCAGCGCTGCAGCCACAGACTTTGCTGGATCTCCTCCAGGTGGAAAGCCAGAAGATTGAAGAGGAATCTGAGGTGAGTTCAAGGCTCAAATCCACTGGGAATTCCAGTGATTCATCCTCAAAGGCTTGAAGTTAAACCCAGTCCCTGAAACCATGGATTTTCTTTGGAGTTTTCTCTGAAGAACTGGATCCATCCTGGTTCATGTGTGGGTGCTGCTCCTTGGAGTGTGGCTGGGAGAGACCTAAATTGGGATCAGGGAAGAGCAGCAGAGGGATGCAGGGATGAGCCCGAGGCTGTTCCTCTCTTCCAGAAAATGGCTGAGAAATTCTTGGAGGGCGAGGTGCCCCTGGAGACGTTCCTGGAGCAGTTTTCTGGGATGAGGAAGTTGTCCCACCTGCGCCGGGTCCGAGTGGAAAAGCTGCAGGAGATCGTGAGGAAGTCGCAGGGATCCCAAGAGCGTGCCAGGGACTCTCAGCCTCCTCATCCTCCTCCTCGTCCTCCTCCTCCTCACACTGCCACGGATCCGACAAAACCCATCCCGTCGGGATCTGCGGCCTTCCCTCTGCCCTACAGCCCGGCTCCGAGCCTTCCGCCCGGCCCCACTGCCCACGGAGCGCTGCCTCCCGCCCCTTTCCCAGGCTCTCCACTCGCCGTGGGACACGTGGCTTCCTCCCAGCCCAGCTCCCAGCCCGCCTTTCCCTACCCGCTTCCTCCGGCTCCTGGATATCCTGCGGCCTCCGCCGCCGACTCGGCGCCGGGGTATCCCAAATCCACCTCGGGAGGCTTTTCCTGGTCTCCATCCCGGGCCCCGCCGCAGCCCTCGCCCTATCCTGCTCCCCATCCTTCTCCTCCCCCTGCCAGACCGGGATACTCTCCCTACATCCCAGCTGGAGCAGGGAGACCGCAGTGTCCCTACCCCACTCAGCCCCCTCTCCCGAATTTCCCCATCCCAACGCAGGCTCCCTACCCCGGGCCTCCGCCACCCTTTGGATACCCCCCGCCTCCCAGCCCTCAGCGTCCTCCCTGGCCTGGATACTAATCCAGGACTTCCACGGAGCATCCCATGCTGATTCCTCCTCTTTTTGGGGACTGAGGGAGAGGAGGGATCCCTGAGTGTTGCTCCTGGATCCATCGGTGCAAAGGAATTACGCGGGATAAGAGTCAGGCTCTGGAGGTCGGAGCAAGAGCCAGAGCCAGACTGGTAGAAATCCGGAGAGGAGAAACCTCCAGGGAAACCTTGGAGCGCCTTCCAGTGCCTAGAGGGTCTCCAAAAGAACTGGAGAAGGACTTGGAATGATGGGATAATGGGGAATGGCTTCACGCTGCGGGTTTAGATGGGATTTGGGGAAGAAATCCTTCCCTGCGATGGTGGTGAGGCCCTGGAATGGATTTCCCAGGGAAGTCATGGCTGCTCCATCCCTGGAAGTGTCCAAGGCCAGGTCAGACAGGGCTTGGAGCAACCTGGGGTAGGGGAAAGGGATTGGGAACGGCTGATCCTTAAGATCCCTTTCCACCCAAACCATTCCAGGGCTGTCAGTGGGAGTTGGTGATTCCCACCTGGGCCTGGGCAGCCTCCGGCATTCCCGACCTCCCGTGTGGTTTTTCAGGCTCCTCACATCCCCCTTCTCAGGAAACACTCGGAAACAGAGGGAATGACAAAACGATGGGAACGGGATTTGCTTTGCTCAGCACTTTATCCTACGAATCCTGCCTGTATCCCTGTAAGTTATTTATAAGGAATATGAGTACTAACGGACTAGGAATGGATGGAAGCAATTCCATCCCCAGGATTAATTGGAGTAATAAAACTGGATGAATTAATTGCACTCCGTGGTTACTTTGGGAAACAACAGAATGTCTGGCTAAGGATTGATCCCTTTATCCCATCCTGGCATCCAACTTCCTTTGGATCCCACCAGTGAAATCTTTCACTCCCTCTCAGGACCATTTCAGCCCTGTTTTTCCTGCTTTTCTTGGGGTTATCCCTGGATAAAAACCAGGGAAAAAACATGTTTCCCTGTCCTGCTTTTCCCTCCTGACTGGAAATTTGGAATCATTCTGGGATAATGGAAGAGGACGAGGTGTAATTAGTACAAAACCCCAATTTTATTATATTTCTTCATTATTAAATATCTCGGGCTCGAGAACCCACCCTCGCATCCCTCACCTTTATCCATCATCCCAACTCTTTATCCTGGTTTGGAAAAGCTGGCGATCCCACTATTCCAAAGGGCTCCTTGCCTCCCACCTCTTAAATCCCTATAAATAGCTTAAAAAAAAACCTGGAAAAAACTCCTTTTCTCCCACGAGGAGCCTGGAAAGTGCTCCTGCAAGGGCACTGGAATGCCAGGAAAGCTGAGGTGGGAGAAGGGAATCAGCTCCTTTGGGAAGCAGGGAATCACACCCTGCGGGCAGCGTGCAGGTCGTAGTCGCTGTCCGAGGAGTTATCCGGAGGGTTGGAACGCTGGCACGCTGCTTCCAGAGCTGTGGAGGACACGGATGCAGCCCATGGGATGCACATCCATGGAAAAGGAGCGGGAAGGAGCCGTTCCCAGCCCTTACCTGGATAAGCAGAGAGCTGGGAGCTTCTTTGGGGGGGCCGAGTGTAGTCGTTGTCCCCTCCGTGTCCCCGAGGCCTCGGCGCGGTGCTGGAGCGGTGGAAGGACACTGGGAAAAACAGCAGGATTGGGATTTTGGGGTTGGAACAGCAGCTCAGAGGGAGCAAACCCACCCCTGAAATGGGATGAGTGAAACTCAGACCCAGGCCCAGATCTCCTGGAGGAGTTGTATCCCAAAAGGAAGTGAGATCCAGGGCTCTGGTGCCAGGATCCAGGGGGAACAGCCTGCCCAGGCTGCAGATCCATTCCCAGGAACTCCCAGTCCCATTCCCAGCCCCCTCAGGGAGCTGCACCTCACCCGTCTGGTTGAGTCCCGTGGGGCCAATCCACTGGCGCTGCTTCTTCTTGGAAACTGAAAGAGAGCGGGAATTGTCTTTCCAAGGATCTTCCTGATCCTTCCTCCGGCTGCTTGCCCCCTGCCAGCCCCATATGTCATCCCAAATAATCCCCTCCTTCCCAATAATCCACCCCCTCAGGACCCTCCACCTGCTCTTTTGTGTCTGCTCGGAGCTTAATCCTGGCTTCCCGCTCCCACACTCCGTGTGGGACAGGCTTGGGGACAATGGGAGAGATCCAGGGATAATGGGATGGGCTTAGGAATAATAGGAGAGGTCCAGGGATAACGGGATGGGCTTGGGGATAATGGGACAGGTCTGGGGATAACAGGACAGGCTTGGGAATAATGGGAGAGGTCTGGGAATAATGGGATGGGCTTGGGGATAATGGGACAGGTCTGGGGATAACAGGACAGGCTTGGGAATAATGGGAGAGGTCTGGGAATAATGGGATGGGCTTGGGGATAATGGGACAGGTCTGGGGATAACAGGACAGGCTTGGGAATAATGGGATGGGCTTGGGGACAATGGGACAGGTCTGGGGATAACAGGACAGGCTTGGGAATAATGGGAGAGGTCTGGGAATAATGGGATGGGCTTGGGGATAATGGGACAGGTCTGGGGATAACAGGACAGGCTTGGGAATAATGGGAGAGGTCTGGGAATAATGGGATGGGCTTGGGGATAATGGGACAGGTCTGGGGATAACAGGACAGGCTTGGGAATAATGGGAGAGGTCTGGGAATAATGGGATGGGCTTGGGGATAATGGGACAGGTCTGGGGATAACAGGACAGGCTTGGGAATAATGGGAGAGGTCTGGGAATAATGGGATGGGCTTGGGGATAATGGGACAGGTCTGGGGATAACAGGACAGGCTTGGGAATAATGGGAGAGGTCTGGGAATAATGGGATGGGCTTGGGGATAATGGGACAGGTCTGGGGATAACAGGACAGGCTTGGGAATAATGGGAGAGGTCTGGGAATAATGGGATGGGCTTGGGGATAATGGGACAGGTCCAGGGATAACGGGATGGGATTGGGGACAATGGGACAGGTCCGGAGATAATGGGATGGGCTTGGGGATAATGGGACAGGTCTGGGGATAACAGGACAGGCTTGGGAATAATGGGACAGGTCTGGGGATAACAGGACAGGCTTGGGAATAATGGGATGGGCTTGGGGACGATGGGAGAGTTCCAGGGATAACGGGATAGGCTTGGGGACAATGGGACAGGTCCGGAGATAATTAGATGGGCTTGGGGATAATGGGGCAGGCTTGGGGATAATGGGACAGGTCTAGGGATACTGGGACAGGTTTGGGAACAATGGGACAGGTCCAGGGATAATGGGATAGGCTTGGGGACGATAAGGCAGGTCTGGGAATAATGGGATGGGCTTGGGGACAATAGGAGAGGTCTGGGGACAATGGGACGGGCCTGGGGATCTATCAGGCTGAGCAGCCAAATCCCCCCCACCCAAGGAGCTTTGGGAAGCCTCCACGGAGCTCCCAGCCGTGAGCCAGCACGTGGGGATGACGGAGTGGGAGGAGGAGGAAAAGGAGGATGAGGGTCCTGGGGTTATCCCCTACTTCTCTTCATCAGCTTCCGGTAGGCAGGAGGGCCGCAGAGCAGGGAAAGGATGAGGAAAAGCAGCAGTGCCAGGCAGATGCTCACAACGGTTCCAGCAGATGTTCCGGTGGGAAGAGGCTTGGAATCCTGGCCTGGGAAGAGCACAGATGTCACCGGATGGTGCCAGGGTGGGAGCACCCATCACCCTGCCAGGACCCCAAATCCCACTCGGCATCCACCCCCATCCATGCCCGTTCCAGAGGTGTTGGGAATTCCAGCTCCTGGCACCACACAGATCACGACTTACACACGACTCTGGTCCGGGAGCAGCTCCGGTTATTCCCAAGCTTGGGCTGGCAGAGGTGCAGGGCTTTGACCCCGCAGGTGACTCCCATCGAGGGAGGCTCCCGGATTTCCATGCTGGAAGTGAGATTCCCGCAGCCCAGCTCCCGGCAGATCTGCTGGCCGCGCTCGGCTCTCCGTGCTGCTCCAGCGTCACACAGATCCCACCACTGTCCCGCATGGAATACCTGGATGTCCCCTTCACAGGGAGTGGGGCCAGCTGCCAGCCTCCGCAGGGCCCGTGGCTGGGAATCTGCGGGAGAGAGGAAGACATCCATGGGGAGAAGGGTTAGATCCACAGAGAAGGGTCAGATCCGTGGGGAGGGGTGGAATCCACAAGGAAAGGGAGCAGATCCATGAGGAGAAGGGAGAGCAGATCTGAGGGAAGTAAGGGGTCAGATCCATGGAGAGGGGTCAGACCTGTGGGAAGAAGAGCCAGATCCACAAGGAGAAAGGAGTCAGACCCACAGGCAGACAGGGATGAGATCCACAGGGATACTGCCAGCTCCTCCTTCTCCCAGCACCATCCCAGCACAGGGATGCTCCTGGCATCTCCCCTCATGCCAAACCGGAGCCAGGCACAGAGGAGCTTTGAACTCTTCCCACGGGGAATGCGGCATGGAAGCCGGCTCTGCCAGCTGCCACAGGCCATTAAACCCCCCCAAATCCCACAGGATTCCAAGCTGGGGCAGATGGAGCCTGCTCCGAGCCTCGTGGCTTGGCTCTCCACACCACGGAGCTGGCGCGGAGCTGATCTCCAGGGAAACGCTCACGGAAAAGGACAGGGAGAGGCTGGGAGATGCTCATGGCGAGGGAAAGATGCCCTTGGGCAGGGAAGATATCCAGGGCCATGCCCAAGGCAGGGAGATGATCGGAGTAGGGAGATGCCTGAGGCATAGAAGGTGCTCAGGGAGCTGCCCACAGCAGGATGCTCCCAGCCTGATCCCTGCCTGGTTTTCCCACTCCCAGCTGGAATTTGGGATGCTGCCACAGCCTCTCTCCCTCCTCGGAAGTGCCACGCACGGTGCTGCCGGGAACCGAGATTTCCTGTTTTGCCTCGGCACCCCGGAGGGGAAGAGCGGGAGTGGGTGGATAGGGCGGGGATGGGGCTGGTTCCCTGCTGCGGCCCCACAAACCCCCTGGGGTATCCCACCGGAGTGGGAAATCATGGATGCTCCGGGTCCGCCCTCACCTGAGCAGACGATGAAGGCGGGCGTTTTCCCGCGGGAGCTGCTCCTGTTGAAGCAGTCCAGCAGGGAACTGCTCCCGCAGGAATCCACCGCCTCCCACCGCACCGGCAGGTGGATCCCGGGATCCGGCTCGCCGTGGCCGTTCCCGGCGGTGCCGCAGCGCAATTCCCGGCAGATGAGGGCGGCCAGGTGTGGCCAGATGTGCGGGCCGCTCGCCACGGCCCCCCACAGCCCCTCCTTGTGCAGCTCCAGGAAGCCGGAGCAGCTGAAATTCCCGTCCACCAGCCGCAGCCTCGGGGGTCCTGCAGAGGGGTGGGTGGGGAAAGAGGAAGCGTTATGGATTGGGTTGACATTTTTTCCCATTGTTTAGCGGGAAGACCCCAGATTTGAGGTGATGGATCCCACGGGATAAGGCGCTTACCCGTGGGCTCCGAGGTGGTGGCTGGGGGCGCCGGCGGAGGCTTGGGAGTGGTTTCCACTGCCTCTGGAATGAGAAGAGAGGGGCCACGTGGGCATGGATGATCCCTAGGGATCGAGGTGGCCGCGCTGGGGGGGGTCGGGGCTCACCTGTGCAGGAGACAAGGACGTGCTCCGTGCAGTTTTCCATCTCCCATTGGCACCCCGGATCTTTCAGCTGCCTCCGGCACCTCGAGTCCTGCACGAGCGGCCCCTTCCCGCCGGGAATGACGAGCTCCAAGGGCTCGGAGGTGAAGGGGCCGCACTCCAGCCGCCGGCAGATCCAGTCCAGGTCGTCCACGCTCACGCTCTCCAGGCAGACTTGCCTCCACTGCTTTTCCCAGTTCACCTCCAGTATCCCAGTGCAGCGGCAGCCGCCCCTGCTGAGTCTCAGGATGGGCTCTGCCGGAAAACACCGGGAAAACGCCATCGTTAGGGCCTTCCCTTCCCTTCCCGGCAGGTAACAACCCTGGGAACGACGCAAAAACCCTTCGTGGGGGTCTTGGGAAGCGGCGCAAGGAATGGGAGCGTGTAGGGATCGAGGGAATGTGGGGGGCTGAGCCGGGACCCCGCGACGCCGCTTCCGGATGATGCAACTCCGGCGCCCGCCGCGCTCACGGAGCCGGGGTGGCATTCCCGAGGGGCTGCTCCCCGAATCCTCACCTCCAGGGATCCAGATGGCTGCTCCATGGAGAGGGATGGCTGTGGGAAAGAGCGGAAATGGGGCGTCATTCCCGCGGCGCGGCCCGGGGACCCCCCGAGTTTGGGGCAGCGGCTCCGTCGATGGTTGTTTTTTGGGGGAAAGGGGGATTTTGTGGGAAAAATGGGATTTTGGGGGGAAAAAAGGCGACTGGCTGCTTCCCCGTCCGTCTGCTGGGGTATCTTTAGGGAGAAACGAGGAGAGAAAAGATGAGGGACCTGCTAATTACCGCTAATTAGCCCCGCTCCTGGGCGGAATGTTCGGGAACGGCGCCGCGCGGGCTGAGGGAAGGGCGGGAGCCGGCAGGGAATGAGGATGGGGGAACACCTGGCTGCCCCCAGCGCCCTCGGCGCCATCCCGGGCACCCTGGGGTCCCCCAGAGCGCTGTGGGTGGGGGTGTTTCGGGAGGGTGCAATCCCAAATTGTGGCTCGCCCCTCGTGGAGCCGAGACTCCGCGGAGCCGATCCCACCCGGAGCGGGAAAACCGAGCGGGAGTGTGGGGGCTCTGCCGTGAGATTGGAGGGGTGCGGCGAGGCCGGGGTGCCGGATACTCACCCCACATTCCCAGCAGGAGGCACAGGACGGGCAGCCGGGTTGCCATGGGATGCGGTGCTGCTGGGACGGGGGGCACGGGGGGCTCCGGAGGCTCCGCCGCCTCCGCTTCCCGGCCCGGAGCAGGCGAGGGAGGGGGCCCGGGGCAGGAACCGGCTGTTTTTCTTCCCTCTGTGGTTTTTTGACGTCACCCCTGGGCCCGTTCGAAGGCTCCGTTGCCTCCCCGGGTCCCGCCAAGCGCGAGAGGGAAGGGGTGAGAAACTCGCGGGGGTTCAGCCCCCGCCGAATCCCGGGATACCCACGGCTCTGGGAAAGGGAGGGAGGGAATATATCCAGGGCCAAGGGAGATTTGAGGGGTCCCCGAGCCCACCCCCCCCGTGGCTGCAGAGGAGTCGATGCCCATCCTGCCATCCCTTAAATCCCCAGGAATGGGATGGGGGGAGGTTTTATCCAGGTGCATCCCAGGGTGTGGCATCCCAGAGACATCCCACGCCCCTGCAAGGGCACCTGGGGGCACCAGCGGTGCCGGAGCCGGCAGAGGCGTTGATTGATTATGCCCTAATTAATGGCTCCGAATCCAGGTCAGGCATGCTAATGAGGCAGCTGTTTTCCATTGACCCCGTGGTGTTCCTGCTGGAAGGAGCTGCAGATGGAGCCTCCCAGCAAGTCCTGCTCCACCATGGATGCTCCAGTCCCCAGCCCTGGAGCAGGATCGGGGTGCTCCTTGTAGCCACCCCTTGTTCCCATCCCAGTTATCCCAGGGATATCCCACGTGGGGGTCCCAAACCGGCCCACTTTGGCGTTGAAAATTCCCTGGAAAAGGGCTGCAATTCCCAAGCCTGCTCCTACAGGACTCCCTGGATGGTCCTCAAGCCCTGATCCCCCAAACTCAACCTGAAATTTGGGATTCAAACATCCCCGGTTTGGGACCCCAAACATCCCAGGATACCTATCTAGGAAAGATCCTGTTCTCCGGCGGAGGTGACCCCCGTGGATTCGGGGTTCCCTCAGAGCCGTTCCCTTGAGCCCCCTCCCTCCCTCCCCTCTGGAGGACGTGAGATCCCAGGGATGGGATTTGGGCTAGGATCAAGCATCCTCCTCGCCTCTGGCGCTGCGAGTCGGCTCAGCACCCTGAGCGTGCCGTGACAGCTCGGGATGATCGGAATCTCTTCCCGGAGGGGGAGTTTGGGAAGTGCCGACAGCGCTGCCTGCCGTGAGGAGCCTTCCCAAAAGCAGGAGCCGCCTTTGGAGCGAGCGGGAAGGGGCTCGGCGGCTGCCGGGATCACAGCGATGGGGAAAAGGGGGGATTTTCCAGGCGGGAGCAGCTCGGAGGAGCTGCTGTTGACACCGATGTGGCACTGTGGAGGTGACACCTCGGGTTGGGTTGTCACGCTCCAAGGGCGCCGGTATCCCCAGGGAATCGGTGCCTTCCCGGGAATCAGCACCCTCAGGACATTGGGATCCCACCGGGGACAACCCCCTGCACGTGGGGACCCTCCAGGGCGTCAGGACCCCTCCCAAAACACATCCATCCCTCTGCCGGGCCTGTCCGTGCCACAATCCCAGCGATCCCGAAGTTACCTCCTCCCTCCCAGCCACCAGCACCCGGAGCCGGGAGCGGGGCCGGGACACTCCCCGTGCCCGCCCGGTGCCCGCTCCGCTCTCGGCCCTCGCCTCGCCCCGTGCCCTTTGTCGGGGTTTTGCTGCTATTTTGGGATTTCCTCCGTTGTTGCGGCTCCTTTGTGCGGGGCCTCTCGCTCGGCAAACAGCTGGAGGATGTGGGGAGGGACCGCATTTTCCACCCGGGGTGCGGCCGAGCCCCGACCTCCTCTCCGGGGGACGCAGAAATCCCACGGCGGGGCCGGGGAGGGAGGAGCCGGCTTGGGATGGGCGGCGGAAAGTTGGGAGGGTCCCGATCCCAGCCAGGAGCGCTCCCAAATCCCAAAGCCGGGCTGGTGGCTGGGATATGGATGGATGGATGGGGAGAGGCTGGAGGGTTTGGGGGCTGTATCCCACCCCCACAGGGCACCGTCCTATGGGTTTGGAGGGTGGCCACCTCAGCGTCATCCCTTCCAGCATCCCTGGAGCCCTCCTGGACAGGATTTATGGATGGGGACTGTCCCAGCAGGGTGCAGGGAAGCTCTGGGGGAGAAAACGTGGGACATCCGTGTCCTTCCTTCCTGGGGGGAATTAATTTCCACCCCCGGTGCTATGGAGATGGATTGGGGCCTTGCCACCTCCTTCCCTGCTCCTGATATTCCCATATCCTGGGAATAGGATATTTGACCACCTTGGAATCACCTGGTGGGCAACTGGGAGCGTTGTCCTATGGACGAGGGACACGGTGGGAAAAGCTTTTAATGGCAGCAGAGGGGAGAGGGTTGGAGAATTCCAGAGGGGACAGCCAGAGAATTCCAGGAGATTTGACCTCTGGAGTGCCGGGACAGGCTCAGTAGGCAGAGCCCTGGATGTCATCGTAGTCGCTGCCCTCGGAAAAGTCGGGATCCTCCACGCATTCCCCTGAGGGATGGGATGGAGCTGACCAGCCTGTGGAGACAGAGTCCATAGGGAGAGCTCGGGAATTCCCAGAATTCCCCGTGTCCCCCCGCTCCAGAGCAGGATCCCCACCAGGATGCGAGGAGGGGTCTCCGGGGGGCTCCGTCTCCTGCACGTTCTCGTACCACTCCCCCGAGGAGGTGCTGGAGCTGCCGTCAGGATCGGGATCTGCCGGAGCCGCCGCAGGTACCCAGGGCTGGGCGGGCGCTGGGGGAACTGGGAGCAGTGGGATCACTGACTGGCGCTTCCCATCCCCATTCCCATCCTTGGGGTTGCTCCATCCCCGCTCCCACCCCCGAACCCCCATTCCCTCCGCATCCCTGTGGTCCCTGTCTCCCTTGCTCCCATCCTTGGGGTCTCCCCATCCCTGCTCCCGCGCTTCCCACCTGTGCCATAGCCGTGGCCGGTGCCTGCTGGGTGCCCCTGGGTGCCCTGGGATGGAGAGGGAATGCCACCATTCCAACAGGGCTCTGTGGATGAGGATGAGGATGAGCCGGAGGAGCCACGGAATGGGGGGCCTGGTCTGGTTGGCTCTGTGGGAACAAGGACATCAAATGTGGGAACGAGGATACGGGAACAGGGGGTTCCATGGGATAAGCCCCCCTCGTGTCCTACCATCCTCAGGGAACGGCTCCATCCTGTCCTGGCTGGGTCTCAGAGCGAGAAGGTCCTCCCTGGGATGGTGGCGCAGGGAATCTGCGGGAAGGGGAGAGGGGTGGGGACATCCTGGGTGACAGGGATCCCAGGATGGGGTGTCAGGGATCCCAGAGGAAGCGGGATGCTCACTGTAGAAGGTGGAGAGGGCGACGGGAGGCTTGCTGCTGAACTCGTAATATTCCGAGTCGGAATCGGAATCCTTGGGAATGGCTGTGACCAGCGGGTCTGGGGGGGTGACAAGGGGATGTGGCATCTGTCACCAGCCGGGACCTCCCGCCCTGCAGCCCCCAGAGGGACCTGCCAGACCCACCTGATCCTTTGGGAGTCTCCCTGTAGTCATTGGGAATGCTGGAGGGCGCGTCAAGACTCTGGGATCTGTGGGTAACCAGGACTGGCGTGGGAATTCCCAAGGAGGACGTGGCTGTGGGGACAAGGGGATGGACCCACTCCAGGGCTGAGCTGAGCCCAAAAAGTGGGGATTGCCTCCCAATTCCCTTGTCCAGATCCGGAATTCCTTACCGCTCCTCTTCCTCAGCCTCAGCAGGGCGGCGGAAAAGGCCAGCACGGAGAGCAGGAGCAGCGCCGCCAGCACCAGGCACAGGACAAAGAGGGGACTCTCCGGGAGCGGTGTCCCCAAGGCTGGCGTCCCCTCCTCGGCTGGGACACAGAACGGGCACGGCTCATCCCACGTAAATCTTTCCCCTATGGAATTTCACCCCGATCCCAGGGAAGGGCTGGGCGCTCTGACACTCACCGTGCAGCACGGTGACATCCCTGCCCGTCACCTCAGCCGTGGGCGTCGGCGTCTCCAAACCCTGGGAGCCTGGAAAAGGCGGGAACAGCGATGGGAAGCTCGGGAGAGGGCAGGAGCCAGGCCGTGCCTCAAATCCCAGCGGGAAGGATCCCGATCCTGATCCCGATACCGTTGCAGATGACCCCGGCGGCCCAGGATTGGTAACACGGAGCGGATTTGTTGAAAGTCCAGTGGCACTGCGCCAGCGAGGGCTGCAGGCTCCCGCACATGTACAGCATCTTCCCGGGAAGCGTGTGCCCGAAGGAAAGCCGCCGCAGCGCATCCCCGCATCCCAGCGTCCGGCACAGCACCGTGGCCTCCATGTCGTACCAGCTGCTGTTACACACCGTGCTCCAAATCCCACGGAAAAACACCTCCACCCTGCCGGCGCACCCATCCCGGCCTCCGGACAGCCTCCACTCCTGGTGCTCTG
>VZTN01036925.1:247801-262105 GCA_013400515.1 Erpornis zantholeuca
GGAAAGGGAGGGATAAAGGAGGGCTGACGGCACGGCCAGGGTGAGGTGTGGGACCCTGTAGGAGATAGGGTCATGGATACATGGTGGATTTTTCTTGCAGTCGCCCACCCCATCCGCCCCAAACCCCCCTCGGCCACCAGCATCCCGGCCATCCTGAAAGCCCTGCAGGATGAGTGGGTGAGTGCCTGGAGGAGGGGGGCAGGATCCCGGGGCTGGCATCCCGCCCTTCCCGGGGCTGACCCCGCCCTTCCCGGGGCTGGCATCCCGCCCTTCCCGGGGCTGACCCCGGCCGTTCCCGGCAGGACGCCGTGATGCTGCACAGCTTCACGCTGCGCCAGCAGCTGCAGACCACGCGCCAGGAGCTCTCCCACGCCCTGTACCAGCACGATGCCGCCTGCAGGGTCATCGCCCGCCTCACCAAGGAGGTCACCGCCGCCAGGGAAGGTGAGGCCGGCCCTCCCGGGACGGGGATCATCCCGGGGTTTCATCCCGGTTTCCCCTCCCGCCAACGCGCGGTGTGTCTTTGCAGCCCTGGCCACGCTGAAGCCGCAGGCTGGGCTCATCGTGCCCCAGGCGGTGCCGTCGGCGCAGCCCAACGTGGCCGTGAGTTCCCGCTCCCCATCCCGGCCCTTTCCCCGCTCCTCCTCCCGCTTGTCACACCCGAGTTCCCTCTCTGCGTTGTTCCCTGTCTCTCTGTCCTTCCCAGGGCGCTGGCGAGGCCATGGATCTGGGAGAGCTGGCGGGAATGACCCCGGAGATCATCCAGAAGGTAAAGGGGAGGGGTTTTCTGTTTGTGTTCCCCTCTCTGTCTTCCCCCTGAGGAATTCCCAGTCCATGCTCACCCTCCTCTTGTTTTCCAGCTGCAAGACAAGGCGACGGTGCTGACCACGGAGCGCAAGAAGGTGAGGAGCCTTATCCAAGGGTTCTGCAGGAGCTGGGATGCACCATGCTCCAGCAAAGGCTGAGCTTGATCCCTGTTTTTTTCCAGAGGGGAAAGACTGTCCCGGAGGAGCTGGTGAAGCCAGAGGAGCTCAGCAAGTACCGGCAGGTGGCCTCGCACGTGGTGAGCACCGGGATGGGAACGGATTGGAAAGCTTCCCCCCTGGGGCTGGGAATCCTTTCTGGATTCCCTTTGGGAGTGTCTCCCTGCTCGTGGCGTTAATGTGGGGCGCTCCTCCCTCACGCAGGGGCTGCACAGCGCCAGCATCCCGGGAATTCTCGCCTTGGATCTGTGTCCTTCCGACACCAACAAGATCCTCACTGGTAAGGGAACATTCCTGGGGATTTCCCACCTGGGAGGGGGTCTCCTTCTCTGCATTACCAGGGATTCCAAGTGGGATGAGGGACGTGAGGCGGGTGGATTCGAAGCTGGTGGGCTCCACGTTCCCATCCCAGCGCTGCTTCCCGCTCGGTTTTCCAGGCGGGGCCGACAAGAACGTCATCGTGTTCGACAAGAGCTCGGAGCAGATCCTGGCCACGCTCAAGGGCCACACCAAGAAGGTCACCAGCGTCATCTTCCACCCATCCCAGGTGCGTCCCTTGCTTCCAGGGTGCCTCAGATTTGGATTTCAGGGCCGTTCTCAGGTGGAATCTCCCATCGGGAGCTCTCGGAGAGCCGAATTCTCCCTGTGTGACCCTTCCTGTGTTGTCCTGCTGTAGGACTTGGTGTTCTCGGCTTCTCCCGACGCCACGATCCGGATCTGGTCCGTTCCCAACGCCTCCTGTGTCCAGGTGGTCCGTGCCCACGAGGGCTCCGTGACCGGGCTCAGCCTCCACGCCACGGGTGATTACCTGCTCAGCTCCTCGGATGACCAGGTGAATCCCTCCCCATCCCGCAGATCCCGCCTCTCCTTCCCAGCCCTTCCCTATCCAATGCTCTTCTTCTCTCCCAGTACTGGGCTTTCTCAGATATCCAGACGGGCCGTGTCCTCACCAAGGTGACAGATGAGAGCTCTGGATGTGGTAAGGCTTGGAGCTGATTTATCCCCACCGTGGGCATCCCTCGGCTCTTGGAGTTCACGGGAACTCCTTTGGGGAGGGTCTTGGTGGCCTTCCCAACCTTCCCGAGTCTTCCCAACCCTTCCAGTCTCACTATCACTACTGAGTCTTCCCAACCTTTCCAAATCTCTCTGACCCTTCCAATCTCATCAACCTTCCCAACTCCCCAAATCTTCCCAACTCTCTTGAACCTTCCCAGCCTTCCAAATTTTCCCAAGCCTCTGATGCTCCCGCTGTCTCCACAGCTCTCACCTGTGCCCAGTTCCACCCGGACGGGCTCATTTTTGGGACGGGAACCATGGATTCCCAAATCAAGATCTGGGATCTGAAGGTAAGGGCTGACAGGAACATGCGGGAACAAGGGGTGTTCAGGGGGATCAGTCCAAGGAGCCGGACTTTGAGGAACATTTTTGGAAGTTTTCTCCAAAAATCCCAAGATTCCAGCTCCAAGAGCAGCCATGGGTCAGTTGGGAATGGTGCTCCATGATTCCCTCTAACCTCCTTGTCCCCAAGGAACGCACCAACGTGGCCAACTTCCCAGGACACTCCGGCCCCATCACCAGCATCGCCTTCTCCGAGAACGGATACTACCTGGCCACGGCGGCCGACGACTCCTCGGTCAAGCTCTGGGATTTGAGGAAGCTCAAGAACTTCAAGACGTTGCAGCTGGATAACAACTTCGAGGTTGTGCCACCTCCCCTTTTTCCCCCTTCTCTGCCCGCTCCAGGGGTGGTGGCATCCCACAACAAAAGCCATGTGGAGCTTTTCCAACGCCTCGTTTGTGCTTCTTCTCCCTCCACAGGTGAAATCCCTGATTTTCGACCAGAGCGGGACCTACCTGGCGCTGGGTGGGACCGACGTCCAGATCTACATCTGCAAGCAGTGGACGGAGATCCTCCACTTCACAGGTGAGGGGAATCGTGGAGGGAAGTGGGAATGGGAGAAATCCACTTGGAATCATGACCCTGGATTTTGTTTTGGGTCCCCAGAGCACAGCGGCCTGACCACGGGAGTGGCCTTTGGCCACCACGCCAAGTTCATCGCTTCCACGGGCATGGATCGGAGCCTCAAGTTCTACAGCCTGTAGCCCTGGAAGCGGGGCTGACATTTTTGTTTTTTGGGATTTGGGGTGGGAGGTGGGTGGGAATATCCACGTGGGATCATCCAGGTGGGATTATCCAAGTGGGATTAAGCTCCTCTGTTGTAGCTGTGGGCGCGGGGGCAGTCGGATGTCGCCTTCCCCGTGGCTCCGTGAATCTATTGTTTAGTTTTTTTCCCCCAATCCCGTGTGTTTTCTGCCTTTAGATTGTTTTGTGCTTTGTGACTGGTTTGACCAAAAAAAAAACCAACCCTAATCCCGGTGCTGGTGGGAAGTTTGAGGCCGGGAGGTGAGGAAGGAGGGAGGGAAGGGAGAGCTGTGTGGGTTTTGTAAGCAGTTACTGAGTTTCGGTATGGAAATAAAGAATTATTCCCTGTCATCCCAGCTGGAAAAGGCTCCTGTGAAGGGCTGGGGCGTAGCAGGGTGGGATTTGGGAGGGGGAATGGCAGTAAGGGACTCTCTTTCCTCCCCTCAGGACAAACCACCCTTAGAGCCATGCTCTGCACTGGTTTATTTTTCCAGCTTTCCCAGAGATATCCCAGCAGCATCCGGGTAGAGGCAGGAGCTGTGAGGAGGAAGAGGAGGAGATAACTTAGGGGGACGAAGGGGTTTTTGGGGTGAAGGGGTTTTTAGGGAGCAGAAAGCACTGACCTCTCAGCCTCTCTTGGGAACCTTGGGAAAGACGACACGTCCCTGGGATGTGACAGTCCCCACGCCGTCACCTGCGCTCCTGTCCCCCAGAGACCTCCGTGCTCCTGGGAGGAGCAACAGCTTGGCTTGGGAAGAGGGGGACACACAGAGATCTCCACCCCCCCCCAAAATCCCTGGAAGCTCCCAGACTCACTCGAGGGTGCTCCCAGCTGGCAGGAGGGCCGGCAGGGCTCCGGCTGGGCCAGGTGGCACACAGAAGCACTGCAGGAGATGTACACCTGGGAGCCGTGGGAATGCCGGCGTCACCTGGGGACCCCCCCAAAAAAGGGTCCCCGAGCCTCGAGGGACCCCCCAAAAAGTATCCCCAAACCTTGAGGTACTCCCACCAAAAGCAGCATGAGCTTCCCAAAAGGGAGCGGGGGTGGTGTTGGGATGGGGGATTCCCAGCACTGAGGGATTCGGGGGAGATCCCCCCTCACCTCCCCCTCCAGCACGGCCGTGCCAGGAGGCTCCACAAAGGCGAAGGTGGAGATGACAAAGCGCTGGTAGTGGCTCGGGAAAGGCAGCTCCGGAGAGGCCGGACCCATCGGGATCAGCCGCGTCCTGTAGTTGTCCCCTTGGAAGGGACACCTGGGCGGGAAACAAGGACACCGTGTCAGCACAGTGACCCTCCCCCTCGCTTCCATCTTCCCATCCTTTCCCACTCACCCCTCCACCAGGATGGGCCACTGGGGCTGGGATGTGCCTTGGGAGCCGGGAGAGGCCCAGCAGTGGTGCAGCACCAGCACCAGGTTGGGATCCGTCTTCTGGAGCAGCCGGACTTCCACGTAAATGGGGTCCCGGAGCACCCTCACCAGGGGGAAGTCACCCACGGGGTGGTAGGAGCTGTAGGATTCGTCTGTGGGAATGTCGGGAGGGGGTTGAGCGGGATGGGGAGCGGCATGGGGAGCGGGATGGGGAGCGGGATGGGGAGCACTGACCGGTGGCAATCCGCAGCTGGAGCCCCAGCGGGCCTGGCATGGCCAGCGGAGCGGCCGTGGGAGGCACGGCCACCTCCACTCCCAAGGGAAGGAGGTCGCTGGCATTGTAGATGCACCGAGCGTGGAGACTTGTGGGGGAAAAGAGGGAGGGAAAAGTGGGAGACTCCCAAATCAGCCCGAGTTTGTGGGGACGCCACCGAGGATGTGGTGGGAGCGAGGGTTGGGTTGATCCGAGAGGGAATCCGGGCTCTCTGCCTGGATTTTTTCCCCCCTTTCCTTACATGTAGACGCTGTCCCGGGTGATGGAGCCGCGGGGGGATCCCTGGACGTCGATGGTGGAGATCAGGTGGTTCTCATAGATCAGCTTGTCCCCCATCACCTGCGTGGGGAACACGGGAATGGGGAACATGGATGTGGATCTGAGGCAGGAGGCAATGCGTGGGCAAGTTCTTTATCCCGGAGTTTTGGAGGGGGAAACGTGAGACTGAGAGCAACCCGGGGGGGAAATGGATCAGGGTTTGAGGCACTTCCTACCCTGAAGCTGACCTCACCATGCCCTCCCGGGGTGTGTCCAAGGTTTTTCCCAGCCCTACCTGGACGGTGGTGCCGCAGTGGGTGACCGGGAAGCGGAACAGGACGAAAGCCTCGGACACGCGGAGGGGCTCGCAGCCCGCCTGGCTGCTAGCCAGCCGCACGCTGTCCGGGTTGTACGGCGGGGCCGCCATTCCCCGCGGGACCACCAGGACGAAGTATCCCTCCAGCAGGCACTGCACGGTGGCTGCGACACCGCCGGAGAGGCTCCGTCACCCCCCGAACACCCTTCTCCCGGCGCCGGGGCAGGGATTTTGGGACGCGCCTCCCGCGTGTCCTACCGGTATTCCCGTAATAGCAGGGGGTGGCACGGTCCGTGTCGTCGTAGCAGCATCCCGCCTGCAGGCATCCCTCCCGTCCCTGCGGAGCCACGCAAGCCATCCTGCCCGCCGGCACCTGGCACTGCTCCCGCGTCAGCGGCGTGCCTGGGGGCAAGCACAGAGGGGGCACGGTGTGGAATCGAGGTTGGAAAAGCCCCTCGAGGCCGTTTCCCGTTGTCCCCGCAGCCCTCCATCCCGTGTGCCGCCTCACCTGCCCCCGCCGAGGGGTAGAAAAGCGCCGTGGACTGCAGCAGGCTGGGCTGGGAGTGCATCCCGGGATGCAGCAATCCAGGATGGGGCTGCAGCCCTGGGCGTCCCAGGCCCGGCTGGGGCTGAGCCTGGAGTCCAGAGCTGATCAAACCCGGCCAGGATGGGAGTCCTGGGAGCAGCAAAGCCGGGCTGGGATGGCCGGGATGGAGCAGCCCGGTGTGGGAGTTGGAGTGATGACTGGGATGAGATATTCCTGGCTGAGATCCCGGGCGCAGGAACCCTGCTGGAGTCTGGGCACCAGTGGAGGTCAAGCCAGGCCGGTTGTGGGATCCAAGCCCAGGGCGAGTCCCTGGTTGGTTTTGATTGCTGGGAGGGTTTTGGGATACAAACCCTGGATGAGTCCCTGGTTGGTTATGACCCCCGGGATGCAGCATCCCAGGCTGGTTTTGGAATACAGATCCTGGACGAGTCCCTGGTTGGTTTTGACCCCCGGGCCAGTTTGGGGATACAGATCCCACATGAAACCCTGGTTGGTTTTGACCCCCAGGCCGATTTGGGGATACAGATCCCACATGAAACCCTGGTTGGTTTTGACCCCCAGGCCGGTTTGGGGATACAGATCCCACATGAAACCCTGGTTGGTTTTGACCCCCAGGCCGATTTTGGGATACAGATCCCACATGAAACCCTGGTTGGTTTTGACCCCCAGGATGCACCATCCCAGGCTGGTTTTGGAATACAGACCCTGGACGAGTCCCTGGTTGGTTTTGACCCCCAGGATGAACCATCCCAGGCTGGTTTTGGAATACAGGCCCTGGACGAGTCCCTGGTTGGTTTTGACCCCCGGGATGCACCATCCCAGGCTGGTTTTGGGATACAGATCCTGGCTGATTTTGAGCCCCAGGCCGATTTTGGAATACAGACCCTGGATGCAGGTGCCCAGGCTGGGTCTGAGCCCCAGGATGCACCAAACTGGGATTGTTTTGGGATACAAGCACCGGCCGAGGGATCCCTGGCTGGCTCTGCCCCCCAGGCTGGTGGGGCTGCGCTCCTGGGTGGATGAAGCTTCCCTGGATGTGGGTGATGGGATGAACCCCACCAGGCTGGGACAGAAGCCCCGAGTGAGCCGGACTGGAATGGTGCCAGAGCCCAGGAAGCTCCGAGTTGGAAGGGTGCCGTGCGGGGACATGAACCTGCTCCATGTGGTCTTGGGATGAGAGCTGGGATGTCGAGAGGGTGAGGGAGGACTCGGAGACGTGGTGCAGGAGGCCGGTGTGGGAGATCACGACTCTGCCGTCCTGGGCCTGCTCCTGGTTTCCATCTGGGACCGTCTCAGAGCCGCCCGGCTTGGGGCAGGTCATGTTGACCTCGTAGGAGGTGACTGGCATCCCGCTGGACAGCAGCTCCTCCAGCTGCACCCTCAGGATGTAGCGGTTCTCCTGCGGGAGGGAAGCGGGGGGACACGAGGGACGGTCTCACCTCCATCCCGCCGGAGGGCAGCGCGGAGGGGACGGGAGCGGCACCTTGAACAGGACGTGGCAGCCCTTGTAGCCGGAGGAGAAGATGACGGAGCCGTCCTCCCTGGAATTCAGCCAGTGGAGGCAGATGGAGCAGTTGGCCACGTCGAAGCGGGAGCCAAACTCGTCTGTAGGGACACCGCGGGCATGGGGAAGTGACAGCGACACACCCAGGGGCGTGGAAAAGCCCCTGGCAGCACCGAGACATCGGGATCATCCCGCTGGGATACCTCCCGCATGGAACGCTCCGGTTTTTAAGGGAATCCCGGGGAAATCCAGCACCCCGAGGGGATCCAGGGAGTCCCCGCACTCACCCAGGACCTTGAAGCGGACGGTGCGGCCGTGGGGCGGGAAGACCAGGAGCTGCATTCCCAACTCTCCGCAGTCGTGGCGGTAGTGCAGGAGCGCCACGGTGGCTCTGGGCCACGGGGGCAGGAGGAAGAGGAGCAGGAGGAAGGAGCAGCTCCGTCCCATGGCGGTAACACGGCCGGAGCACGGGGCTCTGCGGATTTATATCCTGGGATGCGGGGGCGGGCGAGAGGGGGAAATCAGGATCAGCTGATCCCGTGGGATGAGCTCTGCCCAGGGCTCCTCGCTCCCGTGCCGCTGGCGACCTCGGTGCCCCGGCCCTGTGGTCACCTCCCGTGGCCGTGTCACGGTGACCAGGGACCAACCAAGCTTATCCCACGCTTGGAGACTCTGTCCTGGCAAACAGGGAATGGAGCTGGCGCCGGGCAGGATGCCCAGCTGGATCAAGTTATCCAGGGGGAAAGGAGAAGGCTGGTGCATGCCCAGGCCCCAGAGCTGGTGGGGACAGCGGTGACATCTGGACACACCACTCCTGGGACATGGGGACACAGCCATGGCTGGGCCCATGTAGGGCCAGGAGCTGTCCTCTATGTGCCCCATATATGTCCTATATACATGTCTATGTCTAATATGTTTTATGTATGTGCTGTATGTGTCCAACACATGTCTGAGCTGTCCTTCTGCATCCTATATGTGTCCCATGTGTATCCGATATATATCCTATGTATATGTTGGATATATATCTGATATATATCCAGTATATATCCCATGTGTCCAATATGTATCCTGTATGTATCCGATGTATATCCCATATGTACCCAATATATAGATGATCTATCTCCTAAATATCTCCCAAATACATCTCCAACACCTCCCAAATATATCTCAAATATATCTCCCAAATATATCTCAAATATATCTCCCAAATATCTCCCATATATCTCCCAAATACATCCCTTATATATCCAATGTATCTCCTAAACATCTCCCAAATATCTCCAATTTATCTCCCATATATCATCTCCCAAATATATCTCCCAAATATACCTCCAGTATATCATCTCCCATATATCTCCAACATATCTCCCATATATCATCTCCCAAATATCTCAAATTTATCTCCCAAATATATCTCCAATATATCATCTCCCAAGCATCTCCCATATATCATCTCCCAAATATCTCCAATATATATCCAACACCTCTCCCAAATATCTCCAATATATATCCAACACATCTCCCAAATATCTCCACTATATCTCCCAAATATTTCCCAGACATTTCCCACATCTCTCCCAAACCTCCGTCCCACACACCCACGCCCCCGGAGCACAGGCAGCACCCTTCGGTGACACTTTTATTCCCCACAGTGACAACCCCGGTGACAATCCCCACCCCCTCACAGCTTCATGGCGGCAACCGATCCCAGCTGCAGCTCCAAGAACCGCAGGATCTCCCGCCAGGAATCCTCCTGGGCTCGGGCGTGGGGCTGGGGCTCTCCCCCCCACGCCACCGGCCTGGGGGTGCCCCGGATGCCGGAGATGCTGCACAGGGGGGACCCGGGGGGCTCGATCAGGTGCCCGGCTCCGGGATACGACAGGATCCGCCCGCTCTCCGGAGGCATCCGCGCCAGGGCCAGCTGGGCGAAGAGCTTGCTGTTGAAGCTGCGGTCGGCTTCTCCCACCACGAACAGGACTTTTCCCCGGATCTTCTCCACCGGGATGGCCGAGGCGCGGTAGGCGGGGTCCCGGGGGTCCTCGAAGATGGCCGAGTTGTCCATGGCTCCCAGCTCGGTGAAGAGGACGCGCTCGGTGCGGTAGGGGATGGCGGGGATGCGGACGTCCCTGTAGACCAGCGGGTTTCCGTGCAGGAAGGCCGTGCCGTTGATCCACACCGTGGCCGCCACCTGCGGCAGGAAGGTGGCCATGGCCAAGGCCACCTCCGCGCCTTTGGAGACGCCCACCACGCCCAGGCCGGGGCCTCGGACCTGAAGCGAGAGGAAACGGAGCCAGGCGGGATGAGACACGGGGATAATGCGCTCGCTGGGATATCCCTGGGTGCCAGGACAAGGATGGACTCAGGGGATGGCTCCAGGACACCCCATTGACTGGGATATCCCCGCTCACTGGGACATTCCTGGTGCTCAGGACAACCCTGGGACATAGCACTGGCCACCTGGACATCCTCCTCACCAGCATGAGGATGTCCCCAGGGCATTCCTGGTCCTCAGAACCACCCCTGGTCACCTGGACATCCCCCTCACCAGGATGAAGATGTCCCCAGGACATTCCTGGTCCCACTCACCAGGTTGCCCCGAATCCCCAGCACATCCCGGCTCCCAGATGCCCTTCTCCACCTTCCAGGACCCACCTTGGGATGCCGGAGGAGCAGCTCCGCTGCTTCCTCAAAATATTCCAAGTCCAGCTGGGCCAGGACCCGGGGCAGGTCATCGTAGGCGAAGAAGGCGAGGGCCAGCACGGCAAAGCCTCGGCTGGCCAAGAGCCCCGCCCGGAACTCTATCAGCCCCCCTGCACCCCCAAACAGGTCGATGACCCCCGGGAAAGGGCCCGGACCTGTGGGAAGAGAGGGAGAATGTCAGGGAATGGGGAGCCATGGGTGCTGTCCTGTATCCCGGAGGTTCCGTGGTTAGGCATCCCAGGGGCTGTGAGGTTCCTGGGGGTGCGAGGTTGGGTATTCCAGGGGTCCTGAGGTTGGACATCCTGGGGGTCCCAAGGTTCAGTATCCTGGGGGTCCTGAGGCTGGGCATCCCAAGATCCTGAGGTTTGGGATCCCAAGGCTGGAAAACCCAAGGGTCTCAATGTTGGGCATCCCAAGGGTCCCAAGGCTGGACAGCCCAGGAATCCTAAGGTTTGGCATCCCAAGGGTCCCAAGGCTGGACCAAGAATCCTAAGCTTTAGCATCCCAGGAATCCCAACGTTATTTCCCAATGCTCGCCATCCCCAGGACCCCAACCTTCAACATCCTAAGGGAATACTGACCCCAATGCTCCCAAGAACGAGCACCCCAGAATTCCCAAGGTTTGACGTGCCGGAATTCCCTGATGCTCACCAGGAGGCAGGAACAGGGCACCACGGACCCTTCCCTCACGGATGGGCACCCGCTGCACTCCGGGGCCCACGTACCAGCGCTCGGCCTCGCAGGATGCCAGCGGCTGCTCCTGGGGATCCGTGCCCAGGGAGAGCCCCTGGAACACCTCCAGCCGCACGCGGAAGGGGCTGCCGGCCACATCCCGCTTGACCAGCCGTCGGAAAAGCGTGTCGGGCTGCAGGAACCACAGGAGCCCCATGGGCCAGACCCCCGAGTAGCTGCCCCCGAGGGCGGCGTGGAAGCCGGGATCCACCTCTCCCGCTCCGTCGGCGCGGAAGAAGGCGCGGGATTGGAAGCGCTCGCCCTGCTCGTCCTTCAGCCATGCCCGCAGGGTGACAAGCTGGGATGGGGACAGTCCCCGCACCCGGATCTGCAGCGGCCGGTCGGCCAGAGAGGACTGCGGTGTCGCCGTCACCTCCACCATGGCGCTCCACCTGGGAAGGGGAATCACCCCGAGTGTCCCACGGGGATTGCCGCGCCCAGGAGGGAGCTGGCGGCACGGGGCTGTCCCCAGGGATCCTCACGGGGGATCCCCGGGATGGGGTTTGGGGGTCCAGACGGTCCTGCTGGCATCCCTCCTTCCCTGTCCCTATCCCTCCTTCCTTGTCCCTACCCCTCCTTCCCACGTCCCCACCCCCTGGCGGTCCCCGTCCCTTCTTTCCTGCTCCTTGTCCCCTCCTTCCCTCGGTCCTTATGCCCTCCCTTCCTGCTCCCCTCCTTCCGGGATCCCCGTCCCTGCTTCCCTTTTTCCCCATCCCCTCCTTCCCTTTCCACCTCGCCCCCTCCCACTCCAAACCCCCGGCGCTCCAAAGCTCCCCCGGCAGCCGGGACGCCCCTTCCCTTATTTCCGTGTGTCTCCCAGCCCCGGCATTCCCAGCACTCGTTCCCCCTTCTCCTTATCCTCTCTCCTCCTCCTCCCCACCCCGGGGCCGGAGCGGGGTGGGGAATCCAAGCCCCAAAAATCCCGAGTGCCCCCCGGGCTCCCTTCTCCGTGCGGCACGGGAACAACTGGAATGTTGGCCCCAATCCAGCCCTTGGGAGGAGACACGCGGCTCTCCCACATCCGTCCCACCAGGAAATCGGCCCCCGAGCTTCCCCCTCCTCTCACCCCGCCGGGAACAGCCTGAGCCGCGGGCTCCGTGCAGGGAAAGGCTCGAGGATTCCTTGGAAATCATTAACCCGGGAATGGCGAGGGCAGAGCCCTCCCGGCCCCGTGACCCCGTGCCCGGCTGGCACCGGCCGCACCCCGAAATTCCCGATCCTGGACATAGATGGGACACACCCCATCCCAACTCCGAGGGGCTTCCCCCCCACCACAAAGGATGAAGCTCCGGGGTCCCACCTTCCCATCCCAGAGCTTCCCACTGCTCCCTGCAGCCCCACTTCCCACCAGTGCCCCCCTGTCCCTCCCCAGGAATGCACAAAGGGGTCTTCGAGGACCAAGAAAAACCGGGAAGGTGAAGAAATCCATGCGGATTTCCCGCTTCCAACCCCTGCCAAATTCCCAGTGTTCCAGGGCGTGTGTGTCCCCCTTCCTTGGTGACAGGCTCCAGGGCTCATTCCCAACAGGAATTCCCTCTTTGGAGAAGGGGGAGCTGCAGGGAATGAGGGGCTGTGGAATGTTCCCCATCTTAGGGAAGGCTCCCCAGTCCCGGGAGCCACCAGAGGTGAATCTGTCTCGGTTCCCACTCATTTTTATGAGGAAAAGGCAAATTTGGGAAAGCAAAGTTCTGTTCCGGCCTCTGGCACCGGCCACATCCTGATTCCACAGGGACTGGGGGATCCAGCAGCTGGTTCCTTTGGGATAACAAACCCCCTCCCCCAGCTCTGTCCTGTTGCTTGTCCAACTTGGAAGGTCCTGGCAGCGATTCCTGCCTGGTGAGCCGAGGAAAAACCCCTGGAAAGGAGCAGGATCCCGATTCCCGCCTCATTCCGTGGCCGTGCTGCGCCTCACGGGTGTCTTCTGGAGCAGGGCCAGCGTATCCCGCTTTTCCACCCGCCTCAGCTGCTTCTTCTTGGCCCGCTTGAGCTTCAGGGGGTTCCGGATCTGGGAAAACGGGAGAAGAAAGGGGAGGATTTCATGGAGTCCTGGAGTGGTTTGGGTGGGAAGGACGATCCAGCTCCACCGGCAGCTGTGGGCAGGGATACCTCCTGCTATCCCAGGCTGCTCTGAGCCCCGTCCTGGAGCATTTCCAGGGATGAAGCAGAGTGTGGGAATGAGGCAGGATGGGCAGGGATGGCTCCCAGCCTCCCACCATCAAGAATTCAGGATTTAGGAGCAGATTTCTCCCAAAACTAACCCCAGCCTCCCCCATAGGTGAGGCCTTCACCACACCCACGCTGAGCTCCCTGATGGAAAAGCCACAATTTTCCCACGTGGATGCCCATCAGTGCCACGTTCCCCTTGCTCTGCCACCCCGTTATCCCTCAGTTCTGGTGTTCCCAAGCTTGGGAGAACACAGGGAACACTCTCCCAGCGTGCCCGGCTTTGCTGGGAATCTCCCAGTATCCTCTGGAAACAGGGACAGGGAGAGGAACTGGAGCAAAGGAAAGGCTGATCCATGGAGGTTATGGGGTGCTCCCAGTGCTGCTCCCAGCCAGGAGAGGGGGACTCACCACTTGGACAATCTCGGCTTTCCTCTCGTTTTCCAGGCGCCGCTTCAGGTTCTCCTCCCGCCGCCGCTTCTTTTCCTGCGGGAGCAGCCACCAAAACATTCCCTGTGGATCCCTTCCCTCCGGGATTAAACCCAAACCAGCGCCGACCCCGGCGGCTCCCGTGCCCACCCGAGCGGGAAATCCGTCATTCCAGCAGCTTTTCCACCCCGGGGGCGAGGCTGGGAGTTTATTCCGAGCCCGTGACTCGGAGCTTGTGACCGTCACTGCCCGGATTTGGCACCAGGACAGGGAATTCTCCATCCCTGGGCTCTGCCACAGCTCTGCCGCCCGGGATGAGGGCAGGGCTATGGGAAAGGCGGGAATTCTCCAGCTCCCGAGCTCCGTTACCTCTTTCTCCCTCCTCTTTGCTTCCTCTAGCTGCCGTGCCAGATCCTGGACCAGCTTCTTCTCCTGCCTCTCCTTCATTTTCCGTGCCCAGGAAGTGCGGAGCGCCTTGTCCTGGATCATGTGGGAGAACCTGGGGGGAGCCCCCCAAAACGCCGGCATGCAACTGCGGCCACTCCAGCTCCTTTCCAGAATTCCACGGAACTCCACCAACCCCGGAGCATCCTCAGCATCCCTTCCCAAGTCATCCCTGTCACCTCTGGATCCTTCCTAAAGCCTATGGATACCTCCGGAGCGCCTTCGCCAGACCCCGAGAGCTACCCCACCCCAAACAATTCTGTCCCCTTCAAAATTCCCCCAGACCTCAAGGCTCCCCCAAAACAACCCTTCTGGAGCCCCCCAAGAACCTCCCGCCCTCTCCAATTCCCACCTCTTTTTCCCGGGATCCTTCCACACCCGTCCCGACTTGGGCTTGCCCCGCGGGATGGCCACCACCGCCTCCTGCCGCTTCTTGCCGCCTT
>VZTN01036925.1:262292-274645 GCA_013400515.1 Erpornis zantholeuca
AAACACTCCCGGGACGAGCCCCCTCCTCCCTCCCCCGCACCCCGAGCGACCTCCGGAGACACGCGCGGGCTGGGCTAGGGGAGAGGCCTTTATTGGGGTCCGAACGCGCTGAGGGCATCCCAGTACCGGGGACCACCCCCGGGATGCGGCAGCACGTGGTGGGGGCTCGGCCATGGCTACAGCACCTGGCAAAGCAAAAACAGGGAAATCCAGGGAAATTCCTGGGAAGCACAGAGAAATCACCGGCTCGGGGCGGCCCTTCGGAGGAAGGAAGGGGTGGATCGGCATTCCAGGGATTTTTTTTTTCCAGGGATTCCCGGGGATGCCCGCCTCCCTCACCAGCTGGCTGTATGTGTGCTGCCGGACAGCGTCGTACCCGAACGCCAGGACCGCCACGGCCACGCAGAATTCCAGGAGGACGAGGAGCACAAAGGTGGCATCCAGCCCGTTGCTCAGGATCTGGCCAGGAGGAGAACGGGAATATCCCGGGATCCACCAGCTGGACGGGACCTGGATCCTCCCACGGGACTCGGATCCCGGGTGTCCGTACCTTGCTGTCCCCGTGTTGGCACCATTCCGGGCGGGTCCGGAAGGGCTTGGGGTTCTCGCAGCCGGGCACGTGCCGGGTGATGGCCGTGCCGTGGATGCCGGTGGCCACCAGCGTGGCCAGGACGATGGCCACGTTGAGTGCGCAGCAGGTCTTGATCTGCGGGAAGCAGGCGGTGACTCGGGAAGGGCTGCTTCCCACACGGATTGTTCGACCGGGATCAAAGAACTCCTGGAGGAGCTGCCTGGTTTTGTCCCACTCGTCCCACAGTGATTCCAGGAGCCCTGAGGGTCTCCTGGACCTTCCATCCCTCTCATCCCATAGTGATTCCAAAGGCCAGGGGGATCTACTGGATCTTTCACTCCTCACATCTCACAGTGATTCCAAAGGCCATGAAGGTTTCCTGGACCTCTCATCCCTCTCATCCCATAGTGATTCCAAAGGCCCTGAAGGTCTCCTGCACCTCTCATCCGTCACATCCCACAGTGATTCCAAAGGCCCTGAAGGTCTCCTGCACCTCTCATCCCTCACATCCCACAGTAATTCCAAAGCCCATGGGGATCTCCTGGACCTTTCATTCCCCCTCATCCCACTGTGACCCTGACCCCCATCCCGTGCTCCATGTGGGAGATCCGGGTGCTTCCCGAGGGGGAGACTGGCCTGTGGATACCATGGGATGAATCCAGGCTGTGGAGGGGTCCTGGCAGCTGCTGGAAGGGATGTAGGGAATGGGGGGACACATTGTCCCTCCCAGCCGGGATCTTACCAGCACGGGGCTGTCTCTCCTTTCACTTTCCACCAGCAACGAGCCCGAGACCAGGAGCTGCTTGGAAAACAGCGGGAATTGGTGTCAGCAGCAAGGCACCCTTCCCGGGTGGGAATTGGGGATCGGGGATGCACAAACATCCCGGAATGTGGGCAGGGGGGGTCAGTGGAGACCCAGATATTGTCCACCAGGATTCCCTGCGGTTCCCACATCCTCATCCCAGCTTACCAGGACCCCAAGCCAGAAGAAGATCCCGCTGGCCACGGGGAGGGAAGGGTTCCTGTGCTCCGACGCTGTCAGGATGACCCCGAAGCAGACATGGACGATTCCGGTGAAGATGTGGATGGTCTGGAGAAGGATGAGAGAGACACATCCCACCCAATCCCACCTCAGGGTGCCGGGAAGGGACTGGGAGAGGCTCCTGTCCCAATGTCCCCTCCACCCAGCCGGGGAGAACAATCCCTGCGGATCCCCCCCCAATCCCTGGAAGGCCCTGTCTCACCCCCAACACCTTGGGATGAGCCCTCCGGAAGCTTTGCGTGTGGAATGATATCCTGGCGGGCTCAGGCATCCGGGAGCCCGAGGCCAGCTGGGCTGCCCGGGGATCCGTGGCCGGGATCACCTCCGTGATGATCCTCACGTTGCCGGCATCGGTCACCGTGGTGGCCGCCATGGCCTGGGAACGAGCCTGGGAAGCTGAAGGGATTCCCAGGAGCCTTCCTCCTCTTCTTCCTCCTCCTCCTCCTCGCCACGGTCCCTCCGCTGTCCGAAATCCCCGGGAGGTGCTGGCCGGGCAGGGACGAGCTCCCGCTGCCCTTTGCTCCCTGCGGGAAGCTCGCTCATGGAATTCTCGTCAGGCGCCTCTTGCTCAACGAGGTGGCTTTGCCAGGGGAGGCTCCCAAAATCCTGCACGGGGAGAGGGAGGGAGGGAGAGAGAGACAGGGAATCCCTTCCAGGGCTCCACAGCCTTGGGAAAGGTTGGATGCTTTCCCCTTGGGATGTTCCCAGACCTTCCTTCATCCCGGTGTCAAGTGAGTCCTTTCCATCACAAATCGTGGGGGCCTTGCTGGGGAATCACCCCAGCAATTAGCCCAGCGCCTAACGAGGTGTTCATAACCTAACCCTTCCCGCTTCCCAGGAAAAACTCGGATCGAGAGGGGAAACTTCATAAACCCCCTTATAAAGGAAGCTCCTTTCTTGCTGTTTTTTGGGAATTCTGCCTCCTCCATCCCTGTGGATTTGTCCCCAGTGAGGACGCAAGGGAGGGATCCAGGGATCCATGGCCAGCCCCATCGGGAGCCCAGGGGAAAGGAGATGCCGTTCCTTACTGTGGGAAAGGGGAGCTCAGGCTGGGAATGGAGCTGCCACACACGGCGAGGGCAATCCCAAGGGATTTGGAGGCTCCTTCCTGCCTCCATCCCTCCCTCCCTCCTCCCAGAAAACAGCCGTGTCTTTTTCTCCAGGAGGGTTTGGGATACTCCATGCAGACCCCCTCAGTTTTCCTGGATGTCTGATGCGTGCAGGGTGGGAATTTTCGTGGTAAAACGGGAATTTTCAGGTCCGGGATTCTGGCATCACCGCAACACCTCACTGTCTGCCTGGGAAAGTACAGGACCGGTCGAGCTTGAGGATTTCAGGAGCAGGTGGAGCAACTTTTGGAAGTGTTTTTCCTTCCCTCTGGCTCTAGAGGGAGCTGAGAGACCGGGTTTGGAAGCACAGCACTTCCAGAGCTCGGGAGAGGCTTCCAGCCCCTGCTTGGAACAACCTGGGATAGTGGGAGGTGTCCCTGCCCATGGCAAGGGGGTGGGAACTGGATGATCCTTAAAATCCCTTCCATCCTACACCATTCCAGGATTCTGTGTCTTCCCCACCAGGACTCCCACTCCAAAGCAGCCTAAATCCCATCCCCCCAAAAAAAAAAGGAGCTGGAAGAACAGTCCTGGAAAGCAAAGAGCAGCGACCCACGGCTCCATCCCAGCTCCGATGGCATTCCTCCATCCCTCATCCCCGATGGAAGCGCGCTCTTGGCCTCGTAAAGGGCTGCATCTGGCGGCACGGCTTTCCAGGAAAAACACGGACATGGATGAGATTCAGCCCCTTCATCACATTCCTGATGCCTCGGAGCCTTTAATTCCTGCCTCTGCCTCGTCCCTCTCGACGCTCCAATCCTAACAATCCCAGGGATCTCATTCCAGCCCCGGGAAGGAGCACTTGAGCCCCCGTGGAAATTCCGGGATCCCCTCTGTAGCCTTTAGGCAGCCGGGGTATCCTCCCGCCATTATCCACGGCTCACATTCCCAGCCAAAACCACCCTGCACGGTGGATTTCCTCCCGAATCCGCCTCTCCAGATTCCTACGGCATTCCTGAAGTTCCAGCTTTGTGGCCAGAAACGGCCGTGGCTGCCCTCAGCCCCTCCAAAACCCCGCTTTCCGAGCGAGTTATCCATGGAAAAAAAATTCCTCCCCGCTTCCTAAATAAACCCAGGTCCAGCTGGGGATGGCAGGAGCCCAAGGCAGGATGTCGGGATTTGTTTGGGAAGAGGATTGCAGAGGAGGTGAGGCTTTGAAGCAGATGCAGGGAAGCGGCGAGGCCGAGTGGTGGAGCTCTCTGACCTTGTCTCTTGCAGGAAAATTCTTGCCTTTGGAGCTGGATACAACACATTCCTTGGATTTTAAATGTTCGTTTCCCCATTTTCTAGGACGAGTTTTGGATGGGGGGGAAGCCTGGGCTGGATGCTCCGAGGGAGGAGGATCAGAGAAACCCTCCCAAATTCCCTCCCACCAGCACAGGACAAAATTACGAGCCTGGTGGAACCAAAATTCCTTTTCTGACCCCAAAATCCATGAGGGTTTTTTTTTTTTTTCCAAAGAAAATAGATTACGATGGAGAAAAGCTCTTCTGCAGAGAGTCACTGCTTCCCGGGACAAACTTCATATCCCCATAAAAATACCAAAAGCCAACATTTTGCTTTGCTTCCAGGCGTTTCTGCTTCCCACAGGGCTCTTTCCGTAGCGATTCCAGGAGGAAAGTCATGTTTTCCGGGAGAGGATTCAGGATTTTTTTGGCTTTAAACACACCCCGGTGTCCATCCTGGATTGGGGAATCCAGAGCTGGGAGCAGGCAGGAGGGTGAAGGGGCACCACTGCCAGGGTGATCCGTACCTGGCATTTGGGACATCGCTCCCAAATCCTGTCCCAGATGTGTCCATCAACCCCTGCACGTGGCATTCCAGCCTTTGATCCCAGGAAAACTCCAGAGGGCTGCAGAAAAGTTCAAGTGCTTCTCCTCCAAGGCTTCCACAGCATCCATCAACTCCTGCTGGCAATCCTGGAATGGGACCTTAAGCACCTCCAGGGATGGCACAGCCACGGGAAATCCATTCCAGTGCATTCTTCTTCCAGGAAGAATTCCTTCCCAACATCCCATCTAACCCTGTCCTCTGGCAGCAGGAAGCCATTCCCCCTTGTCCTGGCACTCCAGGCCCTTTCCCAAAATCCCTCTCCAGCTCTCTTGGGGTGCCTTTAGGTGCTGGAAGACTCTCTAAGGTTTCCCTGGATCCTTCTCTTCCCAAGGGGAAGAGCCATTGGGACACCCCAGTCCATCCCATGGTTCCCCCTTCCAGCTCCCTCCAGGGGTTTTGGTTTTCTTTAGGAATCATCACCAGCAGGGACACAAAAAACTCTGTGTTCCCAACTCCCAGAAAAGCCTCCCCTTTCCCCCAGAACTGCAAATTCCCACCTAAAAATAAAGATATATAAAAAACCTCCCACATTCCCATAGATCCCATAACCACATCCCAGCGTTTTCTGGGAAAACTTCACCTGAACGCTGGGATACCCAGGGAAAACAAACCCTGCTGGTGGGTGGAGGAGGAAGAAACTTCTTCCTTCCCAGGAAACAGCCACACCAGGAACACACAGAACTGGGATGGGAGGTGGGATGGCTTCTCCACGGAGCCGGGAAAGGTCGGGATGCTCCGGAGGCGCGGCTGAGGAGCCGGAGCCATAATGGTTTGTGGCCACGGGATGAGCGGAGGCACAGCCTGTTCATCCCTCTCCTCAAATCCCTGGGGCTTTTCCCACTGATGGGGCTCATTATTTTTTCAGAGCCGGGAACAGAAATAACCGACAGGGAGTGAATAATCCATGAGGCTCCGGCGGAGCAGCCGGAGCGTTGTCAGGGAGAGGGGGAGAGGAGATGGAAAACACCTCAGTCACCCCAAAACCTGAGGGAATGTTCAAGGAGCAGGTCGGTGATCCTGCTCTGGCACTGGGTCCTCCAAAAATTAAAGGGGGGACAGGGGAAGTCACCAGGATGCTCCCAAACCCCTCGGAAAGTTGGCTCTGGGGTCTCCTTCCTCACCTCCATCCCACCTTCCCATTCCTCTAAGCTTGGGACGCTCCTTAAATACCTTGATGCCGCCGGATGTTCATCACAGCCTCATTAAATCCCCCAGCATTCCCATGGATGCGGGATAATTAGGGATGGACCCCTTAATGAGCTTGTTGGGACCCAACAAACCTGCTCTGGTTCAAAACGATCCCTTTGCCTTCCCTGAAAACGAGGGGGTTTTGTTTAGGAATTGCTGCACGGGACCATGCTGGAATGGGTTGGGAGGGGGTCTGGGGAGCAGAATTCCCTCGGGAGAGCCAGTACTGGGTGGTTTCTGGGGACAGAATTCCCTGACAATCACGTACCGGGCTTTAGGAGGATGAAATTCCCTCAGGAGAGGGGTTTTGAGGGGCGGAATTCCCTCAGGAGAGAGCAGGTACCGGGATTTTGAGGGTAGAATTCCCTCTGGAGAGAGCAGGTACCCAGGTTTGAGGGTAGAATTCCCTCAGGAGAGAGCAGGTACCCAGGTTTGAGGGTAGAATTCCCTCTGGAGAGAGCAGGTACCAGGGTTTTGAGGGTAGAATTCCCTCAGAAGAGAGCAGGTACCAGGATTCTGAGGATAGAATTCCCTCAGGAGAGAGCAGGTAGCGGGATTTTGAGGGTAGAATTCCTTCAGGAGAGAGCAGGTACCAGGATTTTGAGGGGTAGAATTCCCTCAGGAGAGAGCAGGTACCAGGATTTTGAGGGGCAGAATTCCCTCAGGAGAGAGCAAGTGCCAGGATTTTGAGGGGTGGAATTCCCTCAGGAGAGAGCAAGTACCAGGATTTTGAGGGTAGAATTCCCTCAGGAGAGAGCAGGTACGAGGATTTTGAGGGGCGGAATTCCCTCAGGAGAGAGCAGGTACCAGGATTTTGAGGGGCAGAATTCCCTCAGGAGAGAGCAAGTGCCAGGATTTTGAGGGGTGGAATTCCCTCAGGAGAGAGCAAGTACCAGGATTTTGAGGGTAGAATTCCCTCAGGAGAGAGCAGGTACGAGGATTTTGAGGGGCGGAATTCCCTCAGGAGAGAGCAGGTACCAGGATTTTGAGGGGCAGAATTCCCTCAGGAGAGAGCAAGTGCCAGGATTTTGAGGGGTGGAATTCCCTCAGGAGAGAGCAAGTACCAGGATTTTGAGGGTGGAGTTCCCTCAGGAGAGAGCAGGTACGAGGATTTTGAGGGGCGGAATTCCCTCAGGAGAGAGCAGGTACGAGGATTTTGAGGGGCGGAATTCCCTCAGGAGAGAGCAGGTACGAGGATTTTGAGGGGCGGAATTCCCTCAGGAGAGAGCAGGTACGAGGATTTTGAGGGGCGGAATTCCCTCAGGAGAGAGCAGGTACGAGGATTTTGAGGGGCGGAATTCCCTCAGGAGAGAGCAGGTACGAGGATTTTGAGGGGCGGAATTCCCTCAGGAGAGAGCAGGTACGAGGATTTTGAGGGGCGGAATTCCCTCAGGAGAGAGCAGGTACGAGGATTTTGAGGGGCGGAATTCCCTCAGGAGAGAGCAGGTACCAGGATTTTGAGGGTAGAATTCCCCCGGGAGAGCAGGTACCGGGGGTTTAGAGGAGCAAAAATCCCCTGGGAGCAGGTGCCAGGGCTTATACGGAGCAGAATTCCCCTGGGAGAGAAAGCACATTCCAGGAGCTCGGGCGGGGGGTGGAATTCCCTCAGGAGAGAGCAGGTACCCCTCAATCAGGCGGGATGAGCCTCCTTCCTGAGGGACAACAGCTCTGTGAGGCGAAAGTGGCAAAATTCCCAAATCCAGGAGACACAGAGGCTCGGAGAGAGCATTTATTCCCGAGATAAAATAAAGCCAACAGGGAACGAGCCGAGGTAGATGCTCCGGTGACCCTCCCGGCTCCCGGCACACATCGGGATCATTCCAAGCCACCGGAGCCCCGGGAATTCCCGAGCCCCGACGCGAGCGAAGCCCAGCATCCCACCGGGGGTTTGCAGGCAGGAATTGCCCACGATTCTCCCCCTGGAAAAGCCCCTTCCCACAGCAGCCAGCGAGTGGAGCCCCTCGGAGCAGGCCCAGGGGCAAGGGGGCAGGGAATTTTGGGGGTGTCCCTGGCTTTTTGGGGCAGCGCGGCGGGAGGAGGATGCCGTAGCCCCGGGATTTGGGAGCGGTGGAGGCGGGATGCCATTCCGACGTCCTCGGGGGTCAGACTTCGGGAGCAGCCAGCTGCAAAGAGAGCGGGAGGGGTTTTTATTGGGAAAGGGGGCGGGGTTTGGGATCTCCTCCCCATTCCCGGAGCGGAGGGGGTGGATGCTCCGGGATGCTCCTTGGGGACTGGGGTGGAGGGGGCACTCGTGGGGGGCTATCATCCCGGGAGCCATCCCAATCCCGATCCTGCTCCTCTCCGGGATATTCCTTGGATCACCTCGGTGTAGCTGGGAGGCTGAGGCAGCTCCGCCGGCGGCACGGCCAGATCCACCCGGGTGGCGCTGGGGACGATCAGCATGGCCTGGGAAACACCGGGATCACGGGAAGTGCCTTTTTTTTGGGATCCATCCCTGCCTCCCGTCGCCCCCCACCAATCCTACCTCGTTGGAGCTGAGGCGGGTGGCCCGGCACCAGAAATTAGCGGTGGCCACGGCGATGCAGAATTCCAGGATGGTGAAGATGAGCAGCACGATGGAAATCCCATTCCCTGCGAGCTCCAGGATGGGGAAAACCCCATCAGTTTTTTATCCCCTTCCCACCTCGGCAGCGCCCGGGAGGAGGAATCCCACGCATTCTGGGGCTCTCCCCTTCCTCTCCCTCTGCATCCCCAGCTCCAAGGTCTCCCCCCCAGCTCTCCATCCCGCCGTTTTCACGGCTCATGGATGCTTCCAGGGGGTGACTCATCTCCCGAGGTACCGGCCTAAAATAGGTCACAGCCTGGCAGAGGAGAAACCACCACCCCGACGGGGATTTGGGAGAGGGCACAACACCCCTGGAAGGCTGGGAGAGAGGGCCAGGGGGGGTTCCTGGGGGGCTGGAATTCCGGCGAGTGGGATTTTACCAGGACGAGATAGCTGTAGTAGTTGAAGCTGGAGCGGTAGAGCCCGTTGAGGTTGAGGTCCACGATGAAGGCCACGATTCCCAGGAGCGCGAAGATGGCGCTGATGACGTTCATGGTCTGGCTGCCCTTCACCTACACCCGGAGGGGGTTTTGTGGGGTGAGGGGTGGCGGTGGGAGTGGCAGATCCCTCCTCCCCCCAAAAAATCCCCCAGGGATGCCCCGCCGGGAAAACTCACCGCGCATTCCGTGGGGCTCTTCTCGGCGCCGATGGAGAGGCAGCCGGAGATGATGAACTGCGGAGGGAGAGATGAGGCTCAGCTGGCTCTGAGGGCACCCCAAACCCACCCAGGGGTACAGGGGGCACAGTAGCCCCCCCATCCTTTTCCTCCAGCTGCCCAGACCCTTGGAGCGGCTGGCACATCATTCCCGGCGCGGGCATCCCTTCTGATGGGCATCCCACCTGCTGGCATCCCTTCCTGGTGGGATTCCCTCCCTGCAGGCCATGCCGGCCCCCCGCTCTAGGCATCCTTTCCCGGTGGGAATGCCTTGGCAGCAGGATCCCATCCCGGCCCCCCGGCACGCACCGACACGCCGCCCAGGAAGGGGATCTCTCCGATGACGAAGACGGAGGTGTAGACGTTGGTGAGCGTGGTCAGCACGATCCCGAAGCCGATGTGCAGGAATCCCGTCATGATCTGGATGGTCTGGAAGAGCGGCACGGGGGTGGGAACGGGGTCAACTCAACATTCCCCCCACCCCCCACCAACCACAGAGCCACCCTGGGGATGGGGGATGCCTTCATCCCAGAGGGATCAGCGGGAATCCCGCAGGAATGGGCTGAGGTGGGGTGGGGGGGGGAGATTTTCCAAAGGCTTCCCCCCTCCCCCGCCTCAAACTGCCCCCNGGCTTGGAAGATTCTCCATGAGCTCGGAAGATCCCCTTGGCTCCCCCCGGCTCTGTGGGGCCGCGTGGAATTGGGGGGGGGAAAAGGGGGGAGATTCCCAGTGTTGTCCCCCCTCCCCACCTCATTCCCGGCAGCGTGTTCCCGCTGGGAAAAGCGGCTCATCCCAAACCCACCCGGGGGCAAGGGAGTTGAGGAAATCGGGGTGCCAGCCCCCGTGTCCCCCCCGAACTCCCTCCCCCATCCTCATTCCCGCCCCTTCCAGCTCCGCGCCGCGTTTACAGGAGCGCAGAAAGGAAAGAGAAATAAAAAAACAACAAACCAAAACAAAACAAACAGCCGAATAAAAGGAGAGAAAAAAATAAAAAAATCCCGCAGTGAATTCCTGGAAGAAAAATCCATCAAGGGCCATTAGGATGCTCCTGCGGCTCCTCTCCGCAGAGCAGGGGGCAAGGACGGGGAGGGTGCGGCCCCCAGGACGCCGAGCTGGGCACTGCCCAGGCGCGATTGCCCCTGGATCTCCTTCCCCATGCACGGGTGGTCCTGGATACCCTCCTGGATCCGCTCCCTGCTGGAGGAGGGGAGGAGTAGAGGGCATCCCCCGCAGCGATCCCATCCACTTTGCCCGCTGAAGTGTCTTCATTCCCCTTTTTTAGGGAATTTTTCACGAGGAGAATGGGATTAAACCCGAAATCAGAGAATAATGGACACCCTGGGACTGGGTGGGGGCCACACGATACTGCCCTGCGCCCCAAAATCCATGGAGAACATTCCCGTGGTGGAGGCTGCCCAGGAGAAAAGAGCGGAATTGGGGCTGGGGGTGTCCCCTTACTCCACCCCAGCCCCCCAAAAACGCCCTGGGGCTGGCAGGGTCCCCTCACTCCCACCCTACACCCACACGGTGACAACGGCTGCTGTTTTTATAGTAGGTGTCTTTTATATTTTTATCACTTAATTAACAAGTCTTACGTATTTTATTTTGTTTTTAATACTAATGGGTATCAATTGTATTAACATGCTTTTTTTTTACACTGAGTTCTTTCTACTAATTAATAAATATCAGGAACTTAGGTTAGAGAAAAAGGAGAAGAAAGAAGAACAAGGAGAAGGCAACACTTTGGATTCTTCATGTTGTCTCTATATAATACATATAGAGCAAAATCTAAAACTACAAATGCACACTTTGTGGTACGCTAAACAAAAAAATATTTCCATTTTTTTGGTGCTTTTAGGTTTTTTTAAAAGGGAAGGAACTTTTTTCCACGGGCTTAGGTCAACAGTTAAGCTATTTCGAGGAGCTTTAGGGATAAAATGCACTTTCAGAGGAGCAGGAAAGATTCTCCAGCCTTCCTGGGCTCCAAACCACCCACAGCACTCCCAACCCTGAATCCAGCTGCTGGGAAGGAAGGAACCCCGTCCCGACCCAAACTCAGTCATTTCTTTTGGGCGGGGAAAAGCCGATTTATTTAAAACACAGCATCCTCAGAAGGATCTGAGCCGCCAAGAGGAGCCTCATCCGTCTCGACAGAGCTCCCTGGAAATGGGGGAACTCCAACTCCCTTTGCCTCTGGAGGATCTTCTCCGACTCCGAGCAGGGCGTGCTCGCACTGGGCAGCGCCGCAGCGTCCTGGGAGCTGAGGGGCGAGCACCGGCGCCTCCAGGATATGTCCTGCTGCGCCACTTTCCGCTGGGAACTCTTCACCGGAGCTGGCCTTGCTCCCAGCTTGACTTCCAGGCTCTTCTTGGCCACGTGCATCCTCAGGGCCGAGCGGGCTCCGCCGATATCCGCGTGTGCCGTGGGGCACGGAGAGCTCTCGGCGGCCTCTTCTCCTCCTCCCTCCGGGCTCTCGGCGCTGAGGGTGAGGCTCTCGGAGCGGGCCAGGCTCTCGCAGGAATGCGGCGACGCTTCCCGCTGCACCAGCTGCTCCCGGGAGCGCCTCACCGGCACGGGCTGGGCGCTCAGCTTCACCTCCAGGTTCTTCTTGGCTACGTGCATCCTCAGGGACGAGCTGTTCCTCCTCACGCCCAGCGAGCAGCGCGATCTGTCCGCGGCGTCTTCTCCGTCCGCAGGCCGGCAGCTCTCGCCGAGGCTCCGGGAAGGATGGAGGCTCCCGGAGGAGCTGGAGGAGGCGCAGCAGGGCAGGCGGCCTCGCTCCAGCAGCTGCTCCAGGTCCTCCCACGACAGCCGCCACAGCTCCGAGTCCCGCGGGAAGGAGGCCCCGGGCCACAGCGGCGTCACCAGGTCCTGCAGCTCCCGGGCTGCCGTGGCACAGGGCCCGCAGCCGGGGCTGCAGCCGCAGGGGAGGTACGGGGGGTTCTCCTCGGCCAGGGGGGAACAGGGAGCCCCCGGGGCCGCTCGGCAGCACCGGGACCTCCTGGCCCGGCTCCTGGGGCGCTTCCGCGCCTTCCAAACGCGGGTGGCCAGCAGGATGGCTGTAGTGGCCACCAGCAGGGCGAGCGCGGGGAGCAGGACGCTCATGGCTTCATCCATGGCCCATCGTGGCCGCGCTGGGGGCCGTGGGGGGCGGTGGCACGTGTCCCTTAGAGACGCCGCGCTGATGTCACAGTGCTGCCTGTGTGACGTCACAGGGTCCCCCTTTGTGACGTCACGGCACCCAGGTCGCCCGTCCCGAATCCAAATATGAACCCCATCCCCCATGAAACCGATACGCCAGCCCAGCGCGAAGGCTGGGAGCGCGCCCAGGCCGCTTTCAGCACCTCCTGAGGCCGCGGGGGGACCCTCGGGACCCTCGAGGGGCGACC
>VZTN01036926.1:0-24029 GCA_013400515.1 Erpornis zantholeuca
GTAAAAAAATCCTTTCTTATATCATGATAAAACCTCTCCGGGTAAAAGTTGCATCTATTTCTCCGTATCTTCTCCAGGTGGCTCCTTGTGAAAAGAGAGCCTCTGTCCTCTTTGCAGCTGCCCTTAAGGACTGAAATACCATGAATGAAGTCTCCTTCTAGGCCTTCTCCTCTCCAGGGGAAAAAAAAACCACTAATTTCTTCAGTCTCTTCTTATAGGGCAGGTTCTCCAACCATTTGGTGATTTTCATGGGCCTCCTTTGAGCCCTCTTCAGCTGGTGTCTTTCTTGAATTGTGGGGCAATAACCAAGCACAGCACTCCAGGTGGAGCCTGACAAGTGCTGAGTACGGTGGGATGCTCTTGTCTCTACCTCTGCCAGGAATGCCCCTGTGGATACAGCCCAGGATCCAATTGCTGCTGTAGCAACTCACAGTTGGCCTATTTGTCTTCCAGGTCACCTCCAGCAAGACTCCTCTGCAGTCACAAAGATCCTGGCCCATACTGAGCTGTTTGGTTATGTCACCCCATGTGGGTGACTACACTCCTCTTTATTAAATTTTGTACCATTTCTGTAGCCATTCCAGCCAGTCCAGGTCTCTCTTTAAGATGTATCTCCTTTCTGGCTTTTCCACTTCACTGCTCAGTTTAGTGTTGTCAGCAAACTTGCTGTGCTTCATTCTCATCCTCCAGATCATTTTTGAAGATGCTGAAGAGCGTGGAGCTAGGTATCAATCCTGGGGGGCACATCTCACTTGTGACAGACTGCCAGCCTCAGTAAAAAAAATTGATCACTATGAAATCACCAAGAAATATTACTCTATTAAAAACTGAAAATAGGTTTTAAATCTGTAAATCTGTAGGTTACATAGTACATTACATGAAAGGTTAATTTATGAGAACCTCCAACTTTAAAATGTCTGTAGGGTATGTTGAGCATTTTCTGAAGATTTGGCACTTTTTCCTTATTGTAAGCACTAAGAGGTGCTACAGTAGAAATGATGTGGTGCCCTGATTTAAAATATGTATAGGATTTATTTTACTATTTTTTTTTTTAATTTAGTTGAAACAGAACTTTTGAAGACAGAATTTATTAGAATGATTTTTTTTTTTTAGATTAGTCAGATTCAGGTGCCTGGTGTGTTAATTTCATTTAAAAGAATCACATAAACATTTATTTTGCTTTTTATTCCAACTTAAGACTTATTTTAAGTCTGTGTTTTTCACACAAAGCATCTGTGCAGCTCTCATTTCCCCCAAGTCTTTATTCAGAGCAGTAGAGTTAAATTCAAACACAACTTTGTGCTTTCATTGTTCAGATGCTGCTAGAGATTGCCCACTTTTTTCAGAAGCTCACAGCACCCTTGGGGTTCTGTTAGCCATTCTAATAGCAGAATTAGGACAAGACAGATGGGAAAAAAAAGAATTAGAGTTGGAAGCAGCTGTTATGAAATCTGCTTCAAGAATACAATTGCTTATATGGCCTTACTCTGACAAAGCCAAAAAAGGAAAACATATTTTTCACCCTGGCACACCAGCTGGTGTCACTGCTATAGTCAATACAACTGTACTGCTTAGAAAAACACAGATTAGGAATTGCATCATCAATGACAACATGAAAATGGACAGAAATACAAATTAATATATGTCTCACCCATTCTGCCATAAATCTTGAAGCAACAGGATTTATGTGAATAAAAGCTTATGTAACTATAAAAGTAAGTTTTAACATATGATGTTTAACCCTTGAGCATTCTTACTGGTATGTTGTCTTACAGGGCTCCTGGGGATAGTGGAAGAGGCACTGATTAAATCAGTGTGAGGGTGGGGATCAAGAAAGTATTGTCTCTCAGATTAATCCACATTTCCCAGCCCCTGTCCTAGAGCGACCCAACCACTTTTCCCTTTTACTTTCCATATGAGCATGAACACAACATGTAATAATGCTGTTAGTGATATCTCATGCAGACAAATACTTCAGCTTGCCCACATGCTATAGAAATTACATACAGAGTCCTGGAACCCTGCCCATATATGAGGTCTGGCATGTGGACCACTGGCTGCACCATTCTGATTTACCTAGACCTTACCAAAATGTCCTTTCCCTGAAATAATCAGCAATATTAAAATTCACGCAGTTACATCCTAGGTATGAGTGGGAACAGAGGTGGTAAGGATGAGACTGAGTTATCTACACAAAACACCATCCCGTAAATTCTCTCAGCATAGCTTGCCCAGGTTCCCACTTCTATTCCAGATAATTGCAGATCTTCTGCTGGTTCTATGTCATATCTACCAGCACCATGGAGCTGGCCCAGACAGCTGAGAGCAACTAACATGACAGCAAATTACTGTTTTCAGGCAACTGAGAGCTAAATGACTCTTCTTTAACTAATCTCGAGTGTCAGGTGCTACTAGAAAATCTCTAAGGCTTGCTGTATTAAATTAAATTTGGCCAGGAAGAGTCCTGGGTATGAATATTAAAAGGCATGGAATGCATTTATACTGGTATCTAACTATCCTGGCATGCAAAGCCAGTTGTTGAGCCATGTCTCAGTATGTTTTAGGAAGATACTGAGACAGGTTAAAGCATGCAAGAAACACTCAGAGCATTTAATAATGTGGCTGATCATATTTCAATACCTGGGAATGATGCTTTTTACATGCTAGTGATCTATTCATCTACTGTATTTCTACAGCAGGCAGGTGGGGACAGAAATAGCTCTAGTGACTCCTTCCAAAGGTGCCCACGGAAAGCTTAGCATTTCACTCTAGTGACCAGAAAAAGACTCCCAAACCCGTGACTCATATAAAGAAGGGTTGTCATCATGCCTATATCTCTGGAATATGCACTTATCTTTCCTGCAGTTTTGGTCTCAAACAGTTCAGCCTTGGATTGAGCCCCCAGAAGTCTAAGTTCCTGGCGTGGTCTCCACTAGATGAGCATCAGGAAAACCTGGGCTTGAAGTTGCTGAGTTGGCATCCCTCAGTACACAGTCCCAGGAACCTTCTTAGTGATCTCAAAGAGCTTGAAGCACCTAACTTGAAATGCTGTTTCTCAGACCATAATGAGATGAGCAAGAGCAAGATGCACAGCCAGTTACTGAGCTGCAAAACCTTTTGGAAACACACAGTAGAGAGAGCAAGGTGGTTAATTCTGTAGATCACTTTCTCAGTAAGAGTCATCACAAAATGTGAGTTCTTACAATTTGGAAGCTTCACATTTTTTTCCCCTGTGGATGACTAATGAAAGGTTGAAGCCAGAGATTGACAGGTCATCCAGTATGCAATCTCTTCTAGAACCTAAGCTAGCTGCAAATCTCCTGATTTCAAGGAACCACAGATTCAAGCTTAATTCAAATAAAATATGTACATGTCTGTTTTCATGAAAATATTGTCTTTACTTTACTTTATTTTCACTTTACATGAAAATATTGTCTCTACTTTATTGTCTTTACAAATCCTCTATCCTGTTGTCATACTATCCCAAGATATTTGCAGGCAACAATTATATCCTACCTCAGCCTGCATTGTGCTGGTCTAAAAAAAAAAAAAGGAAAATAATTTCTGCTCCCTCTTTTAGGTTGTCTAGTCTAATGGGAGATTTGTCAATCCTGTCTTGAACTCAGATGTTCAGTTTATCTTTCTTGAACTGTAACTGACTAGATGATATCATATCATTATAGTAACTTTTTCCTTCTGTACTCTAAATATCTCTTCTGACACAATTTAGAGTTTAGTTGGCTATTTTCATGGTTGAGTCACTGCAGATACTCTCAGTATCAAATCTGTGAGTTTGATCTTCTCTTTACACTCTTATTTTCATTTGAGGGGCTTACTCCAGAAATTTTGTTATTAGTGCTAAAGTGCATCACCTCCTGCTCTGTTGTAAAACGTTTAATCTCAAATCCTTCAAATACATTTTAAAGTTCATGGTTAAAATGGTGCACATCAAGGTCTGAATCCTTTGTGGCTGAGAAGCACATTCAATGGGATTTTCAATTCCCTGGGAAAATCTTTTAATTATCCTCTAATAATTAATGAGGGAAGCAACCCACAACAGTCCACTATTTCCCAAAGCTCCAGCTTTGGGGCTGTGGCTTGGGTAGGAGAAGATGTGCAGGCTTGGCTTAGGTACATAACCTCCAGAGTGGGGAAAGGAGTCAGAAATACTCAGCTTGGCATTTCCCTCCTTCACAAGCACACCTCACTGTGAGCTAGGACTCAGGTTCCCCCTGGAGATCAGGCAATGTGCACTAAGCTTTGCTGAGTATCATTTGCAGCAATCTTTATTGAATCTAATGTCCCTGAGACTGATTAAAGCAAGAACAACTGTGCCCTGATATCTTGAACAGTCATTAAACCTTCAAGGAGCAGGAAGATGATGGGCACAGCAAAAGCATTTCATAGTTCTGGAAGGATAAAAGACTCACAAAACAAGAAGGAAACTCTTATTTAATTCAGCTAATTTAATGACTTAAAACTTTTGGAGGCCACATTTTTGCATTCAGCCTTAGGTAGAGGTGAGAAGGATATCAAAACTGCAACCAGAAAGCACCATAATAGCTGCAGGTGCAATGAAAAGAAAAGGGTTTCTTTTAGAACAAACTGCATTCCACTCTTATTCTAAAAGCACTTAGATTGGCTGAAATTTCTACCATGATGAAAGAATATCTCTAGGCAATCCCATTTTTTCTAAGACCACTGACACTATAGCAAAAATGCTAGCATAGCAAACTGGAAGAAAACTCTCCTTAAACATGATGGATTGCTGTTTTCAGGCAATTTTTCAAAAGTTGTTTATCTTCCATCTAGATATTCATATGACATGGATATAAAACTTTGAAATATAATTTTGTTCTTTAATAACCTACAGTACTTGTTCTCCAGGGGATATTTTAATGCTCTAGCATAATTTATTAAAGAACAAAAAACTAAAATAAAATCAAGTTTAATGTGTTCTTCCATTTACTAAACCTGCTTTGCATGGGAGAATTTAATTATTTTTAATTTCAGCTTAAATGGACATAATTATATAATTTTCAATATTAAATATGTGATTTATACTATTTGCAATAGAATTTTTGAACATTAACAGCATCTGATTATTCTACTTAACAATCACCAACTGCTTAGAAAAAGACAACAACTCATAAGATCTACAGTGCCCTCATGAAGAGAAAAGAACAAAACTAACATATAATTTTCATTTTTGATCCAATGTTTATTTTTGTACTATGTGTTAAGGAAGGAAAATAACAATATTTTGAGCTGTTAAAATATTCCCAAAGAAAGCAGGAAATTATAATGTTAAAAATTCCGAGTAGGAATTAAGGATAAGGGTAGCAATTACAGTGGAAAAACAAAATCAAAACAAAAATCCTCACCATAGTTCATCTCACATAATGTTCAGAAAAATTGCTTTTTATTTGTGTAAGAATGATGGCAGCCTGTCCAAAATAAACTTCTTTTATGCTAACCTTGACTTCAACGGAGCATCCACAGGGACGTTGCATTTGTTCTGATCTGTGGTTCATTGGATTTTCTCCAGGTCCAGCTTTGGAGACTTGAAGTTCTGCCTCCAGGGAGACCAAACAGTGGTACTGAAGTGACAAATGCCTCGAAACATGCCCTGCTCTCGGGCCATGTTTCTGAAGTTGTGAGAGTACTATTCATCTCACAGCCGCTATGATTAAGCAGCCCCTCCTTCTGGCACATGTTTCTGGTCGTAATTCCTATGAAGGAATACACAAAACTGCGCCCTGAGGTGCTGGGCAAAGAGTTTAATTCATTCCAGCTACAGGGGCAGATGCTCTCCTCAGGAAGACAGAACATGTAGTTCTGGACAATAATGGCTACGTTGGAGCAGCCAAGTCTACTTGCACCTCTAGGCAGAGACCTTGGTCAAGTATGACACATGAGGGTTTTGAACTTCAGAGTCCACCTGGCTACCAGAAATGTCCACCAAGATGATCTGAAACATCAGCAGCAATGTTAATTAAGATGATAAGATCCATGGGAAAAGAGGTGGCCTTGAATACATATAAAAGGTAGCCCTTTGCCCTCCCCCACCCCCCCAAATTAACCAAACAAGAAAAGAAAACAGCAGCAAGAAACCAAGAGAAACACCTACAGACAAAAAATATCCCCACTGATTTCCTCACTCTCTTGACCAGTGCCAGGACTTGAGGAAGCAGCATGAAGGTGAGTCAGGGGAGGTTTAGACTGGATATCAGGAAAAGGTTTTTAACACAGAAGGTGGCTGAGCACTGGGAGAGACTGCCCAGGGAAGGCACCAAGCCTGACATAGTTCTAAGAGGTGTTTGGAAAACATGCTCAGGCACATGGTGTGACTCTTGGGGTCTTGGTCTCCTCTGCAAGGCCAGGAGTTGGGCTCAGTGATCCAGATGGGTCATATCCAACTCAGTGAGTTCTATGATTCTGTGAACATTTACAACTAATTAGGCCAATACTACATTATTTTCTCTTCGATCCTGATGCACACATCCCTTCTATCCCTATTCTTCTTCTCATCCTTATTTTAAAATTCTGCTCCTTCTTAGAACATTTTGGTACTGAAAAATTTGCTTTTTAAAAAGAGATATAGAGATATTTTTCCTGATCCTAATACATTTCTCTCAGCTTCCAAAGCAGGTTACCCTTGAACCATACAAACTCTTAATTCAACTTTCTCCCAATGCCATAGCTGCCTATGACACTTTAGCAAACCCACAGTCCTTATTCTTCAGGGCTGAAGGACCTAAAAGCCTCAAGAACAATTTTCCTTACTTGTACTGGTATCCTATATCAGCATATTATACTCCTATCTTCGTAGACCAGTACTCAAAATTACACTGTTCATGTAAAAACCTATTACTTTTCTCTAAAAATCTCAACATTCTCCTAAAATTGGGAATTTCTATTAAAAAAAATACTCTTATTTCATAAAGCAGGAGTTTTTTGGATGGTAGAGTCTTACAAAATTTAAAGTGGAGGGTGAAGGTTTAAAAAAAATTATTTATAAACAAATATTTTGCAAGTAAAAATAGAGCCATGGAAAGAATAGCATGGCATTTTCATTTTTTGTAACATCTTAAAGCACAACTGAAAAACATTTTTTTCTTCAGAATATTTTCATCAATAGACATTTTTTTTGATTATGATGTAAGGAAGAGCGTGGTTGCAGTTTTGCTACAGTTGTTGGTTTATAGCCTCATCTAACTCACGTTTACTCTAATCCAATCATTCTAAAACCATTGAGTATCATCAATCCATCAGTGGTTCTTCTCAGGGACTAGTTAAACAATATTTTGGGAAACATGAAGCAGAGAGCAAAAGAGCATTAATCTATTAACCTTTCTTATTCCAATTAGGAAGCACTTGAATTCATAGATGCAATGAAACTTTGTATTAAAGTTGGCATTTTGAAATACCCCATGTATATTTATTTTTAGGTTGCCTTGAAGAGAACAACTCTGAGTAGCATGCATATTTAATCTCAATTGGTGCTGCATCGAGCATGTTAATTAGGATTCTTCCTATCTTTCATAAGAATATTATGTATTTTATGCAGTATTATTTCTCCTAGGCACAGTTCCAAATAAATTGAGGGTGCCAACATGCCATTCACTTCAGCAAAATTTCACATTAAAAAAAAAAAAGCCTAGAAATAGTGCGACAGAAAACCAGTCTGCTGGAGTCACAAGAATTAAAATATAAATGGCACCACTTAATTTTCATACCCCCAGAGCACCAAAGCAGAGACTAAGGCTCTAGAATAAAGCTAAATATAATCTGTCTATCCACAAGTCATGTCCCAAATAAGCATAATTGGATCACTGTTATGGAAGTAAAGAAAAACTTTGTAGAATATACATTCTGCTCTAGCAAGTATATCACAGCTTCTGTTATTACATAGCTTTCATTCCTCTGTTTTGTTAAATAAAGCAACAAATGATGTTATCCATAATGTCAATACACTGTCACTGCTTTGAAACAAAATCCAAATCTTTGCTAGTTAATTTCCTTGCCACTACTCTCAAATTAAAATGGCTTTTATCTTCCCATTAACAATCCATGTGAATAAAGTATATTCTAAGGACAGTGTAATTAAAGGTAAAGTCATAAAGGTGTATTCATGGATACAGAAAAAAGAACGCCATCATTTTAAGAATAATCTTAAAAGTTTTTGCTTTGCAGGTCCGCACCAGAATCTAAGAGGATGAATTTGGGTGCGCACAGATTTTCGCGGATATTTTGTAACCGAAAGAAACCACTAGAGGGCAAAATGTCCATTGCTAAAACCAGAAGTGACCCGGGCATGTGAGCGAGAAAAGTAATAGAGCGGAAAAATTCCCCAAAATAGCCTTTTATTTTCTTCTACCCTACACCCGAAATTATATAGAATTAATAATATAACAATTTTCTCTCAAGCTCTGTCAAGGAGATGATTAGGTGACATTTCTCACAAGGTCAAACCTATGATGTTGCTTTTTCTTTCTTGCTTCTACAAATAGCTGCAAACATTTTGGTGTTCTCGGCACTAACCCTTTTGTTTTAGGATATCTGGAACTTGAACTTGCAAGTTTACTAAAAGTAAGGAGGAAAATAGATAACTAAAAATTCACAATATACCTTAATTTGGCACTGATTTTGGTTTGGCTAGATACATGCATTGCAATTCTTAAAGGGTCCAGCTGTATAGATAAATTGCGTTTATGATCAAGTGACACATTCAAATCTGAGATGAAAATCTTACTGGGACTTAGCTATTAAAACTATTGCCAAATTAAACTTTTAGACACCCTTCTCTTGAGCTGAGTTAGAGCCATGAGTTGGGAGGCGAGGCATCACACAAAATACATGGGGAAATTGAAACGCTGACAGGTAAAAGGGAAGACTCAAGGGGATCTCATCAGTGTATATAAACATCAAGAGGAGGGTGCAAAGAGGACAGAGCTAGGCTCTTCAGTGGTGCTCAGGGACAGAACCAGAGGCAACAGGCACAAACTGAGCATCCAGGTGTTCCCTCTGAGCACCTGGAAACACTTTTTCACTGAGGGTAACCAAGCACCCATAGGGGTTGGCCAGAGAGGTGGTGGACTCCCCATTCTTGGAGATGCTCAAAAGCCACTGGACATGGCCCTGAGCAGCTGACTCAGTGTCTCTGCTTGAGCAGAGGGCTTGGACCAGCTGATGTCCATAGGTCCCTTCCAACCTCAGCCCAGCCTTGGGTCTGTGAGCAGCACTGAGAGGCAGTGACTCATTCTCAGCTACGCAGCTGTAAACGCCCTTGGGTACTGAAGACACATAGCCTTGCTTTTATGGGAGCTAGAAGAAGACACCATAAAGGGGTGGAGACTAAGTAGAATGAATAATAATAGTAATGAGTAATAATTAAATAAATAGTTTCATTCCGTTTTTTAACAGAGCATGACATTGACCTTGCAGATAACAGCAAGGCAAATAAAAGCACATGTTAACAAAAAACTGAAAATACTCTAACAGAAGTGAAAACAGATCTCAAGGAACTAAACATAGATTAATTACTCATAATCACAAGCTGAACTCCATGCCAGAATTGTGGAAGGACTGAAAAAGGAAGTTGCAGGTCAGACAGCATGTATTTTAAGATAGCTTCCCTAAGAGGAGAACAAACCTGAAAAACAGAAGAATACTTGTATTCAGGAGAAAAGAATAACCAGATAGAGTTTTTCATATTACTGAAATAACGTGCAGTGGTTTTGGACACATTTTCCATTTATAGTCTCAATTTTGTTCATTAAAAAATGTAAAAGTGTAACATGAGCTTTTAAAAACTGGAATTATTTTCCACAGTAGGGTAATGAATGAAGAGCTCATCCATCTGGGCTCTAACACTCTGATACACTGAAATCTAGTAGTCTAGCTAAGCAGATAAAGATTAATAGAAATCTAACCTGAACGAGGAATTGGTCCAACAGGAGGCCACACCAAAGAGAATTAAACAGGAAAATCCAGCACAAGATTTATTAGGAAAGAAAAAATTATCTTTTGGCCTGATCTCTTTACAAATATACATTGCTAGAAAAGGAGTTCTCATCACAAAGACAGGAGACAATGTTAGCAAAACACAAAGGTAAATGACCTGAAGGACCATGATAGGGGAAATTCAGCAATAATAAATACACATCTGTACAATAAAAACTGAGAATCTTCCAACTTCCTTTTAATTTCAAATTTTTTTCTACCATATAAAAGCAGAAGGACCTGATCATATTTGTTGATCACAGGTTACTGGGATACTGGGATATGAATGTGATACAGCTACCTAAAAGGCAAATGCAATGACTGGCACATCATCATTCAGAATATGGTGACTGTCAATCTTAGGACATTAAATAAAAAGGAAGAGGATTAAGTAAGAGCTACTAAGTTGGTAAGGACAAAGGAAAGTCTGTCATAAGAAAGAAGATTAAAAGACCAAAATGAAGGCTGAGGGTCAATTTAACTCTTCTTTCTAAAATACTTCAGAATATATAAACTAAAGAGGAAGAATAGTGGCTTCCAGGGAAAAACATTGTTAGCACAAGTACAGCTATGAATAAACTTTCAAGGCCAAGTCAGGAGAAGCCCTCAAGCAGTTTTACTATGGGAGATGGGGCTGAAAGGAATGGCAAGGGAAGAGCGTAAAAGTACTATTGAGAGGGATTTTTTATATAGTTATGAAAATATATTCCAGCCCTCTGCTATTGCAGTCATCATTCAGAGAGATCTATAAACTCCCTTCTAGTCCTGGTCTTCTTTTGGGGGCATGGCCTGAGATCTCATAAACAGAGCAAAGAAACTACTCAGAGAGTTCAGCTAGCACATTGGCATATGGATATGCTTTCAACAACTTGACAGACTGGATTAGCATTTCTACACTTAGGCAGTACCTGTGTCCTTGCTCTGAGGAAATTTAGGTATTTTATTAAGTTAGGCAGCAAGTGAGAGATCTGAGGATCTCAAGTGATGCATAAATTTCACCCATTGCCCTGTCAGGGGTTCTAGCCCACAGTGATCTATGCATATGCATAATAAAATACATAGCACCATGCAGCTTCATCATGATAAATCTTTTAAATTGCTTTCTGTTCCACTAGCCAAGCTAGCTAGGGCTTCCTATATTGAAGTTTGCACTGTACACACACCAAAAATATCTTGCCTGTAATGACAAAGAAATCTATAGCAGTAGACAGCTCTAGTAACTTTTGAGTATTATTGCAAAGTAGCTCACACAGAAAGTCAGGTCTCCTCTTTCCCAGAATGAACTTTCTAGAAAAAAAGAAAAATAGTAAGAAAAGTTAGTCAGTCATACCTACTGAAGCAAGAAAATTGTTAACTTCTTAAGTCATTGTCATCACTTTAGTATTCAGGCTTAGGGGACAGAATAAATACAACCCTCAGTGAGAGCAGTAAAAAAAACTTACTATAAATTAAAACAAACAAAATATTCCACAGTAACAAATAACTGAGTATCTTCTAGCTAGGAAGTTGGAACAGGAATTGAATGATAATCAAGAAGAATGCAAAAGAAGCATTGATTGTTCTTGTGACAGATTTAGAAAAGCCTTAGCAAGTGGATCAAAAACCCTAAAATATATAGGAAATTATTTTAAGTAAAATTCTTATATTGACATTACCAGCTCAATAGAACTGTAAAAGAAATCACAGGAGGTGACTCGGGGAAAAAAAAACAACCAGATGAAAACAGACCCCAAGGTTCTTCATCAGTCGTACATAAAAAGACAGATAAAAAGATAACAGCTAACAAGTGATAGAGAAGCTGCAACAAGGAAAATTTTAATTGAGTGAACGAAATCAACCTATTTTGACTTGAGTCAATCCATAGAATTTGTTACAGATCAGCAAAAAACAGTAACAAAATATCTAGCATTTTTTGTGGCTTTTTTATGGAACACAAGTTACTGCATATGTTACAAATAAGGTCTATTCCAATTTACCTACATTTTTGAATTGTGTTTTTTCTTTTTATTAGTAGTGCAAAGAAAGACATATCTATAATGATTTCTTTGATCTTTGATGTCATGAATACTAAGTACATAGTATCTAATAAGTTGTAACTTTACACTGGACATGAAATTAAATACTGGCAGAGGAAAAGCAAAAAGGAAGGTGCTCTATCTGACCTGTGTCTGGTAGAAAAGATGGAGGAAGAAGAAAACTTTGTCCTGTTCTGTTAATAATGGGTTTAAAGCTAAATAGCAGATTTCTGGATCCAGGTATTCCCCAAACAAATCAAAACAAAACAAAAAAAAAGACCATGACCTGTCTCTCTCTTCTGGGCTGGAAAAGGCTCTTTTTCACTTTCAGACCATAGAAACAAAAAAATTAAGCCTGATGACAGTCTTCCACTGCTTTTTGCTCCTCAGCCAAGCCTTGGTGTTCATGTAAAGGTTTTCTTTTCTGGAAAGAAACAGGTGATCACTCTTCTGCATTCTCAGGAAATCCTTCTTTTGAGAAGGTGAGGATGTTGAATTATGTCAAACGGTCATCATTGTAAAGCAAAACAAAATGATGATGGATAGTCACATAATGAAAAATTGCTGTGTAACAAGGCTTAGCAGATGCTGTCTCATTAGCAGAGCTTTTTGAAAAAAAATCAGCCAATGCAAATCTCTGATCTATTGCAATGGAAAGCAAAATGTTTCAGCAAGTTACCATGAAAGTGGTCTAGATAAACTAATATAAAATTTATAGAAAATATATTTGCATACTCAATAATTTACAAAAAAATTTATTTACTCCATATAATTCAACTGGGTGCTCATGAAAAAGATTCTAGGAATATATTCTGAAAACTGTTCTGGTAGGATTTTGGATTAGATTTTTTCTTTTTTTTCCTAAGAATGCTCTCAATGAGTGAATACTCATTTTCTTTGGGGAGCTATTTCACACAATAGAGCTGTCTCCAGGGGCACTGAAAAAATTTGTAATTATCCTTGAAATTATTCATATTGTTTCCAAAATCCTTAATATAAAAAAATCCTTGATAATATTTAAACTATGACAGAACTTCATAAGATCTGTGTGGCAGACTGAAAGCCTCTAATTTAAAATCAAGCATCCTGGTAAAGTCAAATATTTTTTGTAATGCCCTGGTAATGGTTGCAAGAAAATACTATATTCCCTGAGAAAAATACACATTCAGAAATCATTTGAATCTCTGTCTCTCCCTGATTCTTAATTTATTGTTTCTTTACTAGTTTCAACTGCTTCATTTGCTTCCTTTTACCTGCACCTTGCCTATTTTACCCACTCTCCCACCCCTATTACTAATAAATCTTGCCTTTATAGGATTATTTTTCACCTCTCTCATTCATTGTCTTTGCTGTTCCTGAAGTTTCCAGGGTTTCTCTTTTTTTCCTGAGCTTCAATATAACAGGCTAGACCAGGAAGGCTGCCTTTGCCTTATAGCACCATAAAATTGCAAGTAGTGAAAAATTAATTCGTTTATTGCAGTGTTACGGTTCAGAAGTTATAGCAGAAAATTGCAATTTTTTTTCTCTGGTTTTCTTTAAAGAAAATTAAGTAGCTGCTAAATCTGTCACTTCATCCTTTTTAAAACACCTCGATTTAAAGTAACATACGTTTCATCCTTATATGCTTGCCTAATTGAAATAAAAATAATTCTAGCTTATTTAACAGTTAGCAATATTTTTTTTTAGAAACTAGATGGATTGTTTGCCCTTTTCCCTTTATTTAGCATTACATTTCTCCTTCCCCATCTCTTTCTATCACCCAAAACCTGGTGGCAATGGCTGGATCCCAAAAAGCTTTGCTTGTGCCATGCTGCTGTGCACATAAAGTCAGTGCTTTGCTACAAGAAGGAGCCAGAGCCAAAGGTGTCTGGGAGGCAGACACTTAAAAACTTAATTTCATAGAGTTATAGTTGAAATTTCTATAGCAGGCTTGGGAGTTACTGAGAATCCTAGCTCTTGAATCTGAATGTTAAAATGATGCACTAAGAATGCATTGAGCTAGGAGCCGAAATGGAGCACCACACCATGAAATAAAAGCCCAAAAGAAGGGTCAGATTCTGTCAAGATAATCCCTAAGGTCAAAGGAATTCCTCATGAAGGACAGTGCTAGTCCATTCAACAGATATAAGCTCCCACTGAATGATCAGCTAGATCAAATGCCTCTTTCTTAATCTGATGTTCTAATAAGGTGAGCCACCTAATGCACTTTTCAAATCCTTCGGGATTCTACTGTGATCCATCACCACCTGTAAAGTCAAAACAAGAGCCTAGTAGACTTCCACTTACCAGAAAACTTCATGAATTTTTGCAAGACAAACAAGAGACATGAATTCTGCAGGGACAGTAGATAAAAAAAAATTATTTTCTTGCAAAAACACTGTTTTAGGTAAGCATCATCAATCTTAGTCTCAAAATCTAGGTGTCTCTGTCTGTTTCAAAACAACCCTGTAAGCCTTCAGACCCACTCTAGATAGATGAGAGAGAAAAACAAAAAAAAAATCTGTCCTTCAGCCATTTGAGCTCATTTTGTTTACATGACTTCAACTAACAATATAAATCTCTGCTCTCAGCACTACTTGGACCAAATGACCTTCAGAGGTCCTCTCCAACCTGAATTATTCCACAATTCTAGAATATCCTTTTTTTCCCCCCATTTTTTTTTTTTTGGTGAAAATAGAAAATTACTAAACTTGCTGATCTCAACTTCATCCCATGAGATGATGTGTCTAAGTGTAATCTATGGTTCCTTGAAAACACATAGGCTTGAAATCTCTTTGGTGATATTTCCATCTCAAAGACAATAAAGCTGGGTGGCAAGGGCAGAAAGAGATGTTGCTGAAGTTTGCTTTGAAAATAAAGTTCAATTATAGATGAGCTCTTAGTCTGAAGGCATTTAATTTGGCAATAAACAAGTAGCAATTTTTTTGACATCTAAATGCCAAGCATAGTATTTACAGCAATTTGAAGCACTTACATGCATACTTTTCATTCCCCCTGCTTCCAGCTGGCAGTCCCATGCGGATTTCTAGTGCAAAATTAACTATGACTGGCACAAAGCATATTCCTGCAGGCAAGGAGATTGGAAGAGGCATACATATTTTGCCTTGGCTGAAGCTTGTACAAGTTGGTAACTTCAGTTGCCTTCCAAAATGGTTTTTTTCAGAATGTATTGGTTTATGCTGGAAAGCAGACCCTCGAGTTTTAAATAAATCAGTGTGCCATTTTTTAATTATTCTCCTTCCTCTTTTGTGTAGCTGCATCAGATGCTCTGTATTTTTCCAGCATTATTCTTTGTAATCAAATTCATACTTCAGAGAGTCACATATATTTTAGAGTAGCTTTTCTTGTTTGTATCATTATAAACTAAATCAACTGCTTTATTTTACATATAGAGCAGAAAGTTTATGGCCATATTAAAACTCCAGTAACAGCTTATTCAATTTATTGTTATGCAAAACAAAAGATGTATCTTAAAGAGGGAAGTGTTTTATTGTTTGGGGGTTTCCACCAAATTTTAGTCCAATATTGAGCATCATCATGTCTATCATAATTGCAATGGTAAAGACTAAAGGACATGAGGATAAGTAACAATTGAATGTTACCATAATTTCTCACTCGCTGAATTCCCTAATATTCAAGGATTTTACAGTCCCTGTTTATAGACACAGTTGCTTTCTCTAGTATATCAGACCTCCTGTAAAATAACCTCCTGATAGATCACTTCATAGCCTATTTTTCCTTACTTTTCATTTCATTCTTCTTGAATCAATGTTCTCAGAAAAGCACCTTCTCTATGGCAAAAATATGTTCTCCACAACTGGAATTGGCACACGTCGTTGCTCTGCTCTAGGCTTGTGGCACAACAAATTTCCACATCAGAAGAAAGGAAGAAAGGAAGATGAATTAATAACTCTGCTTCTCTGTGCTGGCTCTATTTGTCATTGCTTCTGCCCTTCGGTCATAGCTAGAAAGACGTATTGAGCATTGGCCCTCCACATTGCCTGGAACAGTCCATGAAACAAAAATACACATACACACAAGAAGAAGAATTTGAAACACTCAGGCCTGAAGATGATGATATCTATCAGACTTTTTGGTATCAAGTAAATGTGAAAGGTGCTCCGTCTGCCTGAAAAATGATGCTTACTGTGGCACTCCAAGGCAGATGCTCTCTCTGCAGCTGTCCTTTGAAGCAGTGAAGCCTGCGAGCAAGCTTGCTAACCTTTGGCATGCTCCCGGGCCAGACTGCCTATCCAGGCTTGGACTGTCCCCACCGTTATAGAGAGAAAGCCAAAACTTTGTCCCCTTTGGTGAACCCACTGCAGCTCCAGTCTGACATTTCAACACATAATGCTGAGAACTGCCTAGGAAGTTCTCGGCTGACTGATCTGTTGTGGCACACGTGATGGCAGATGTAGCCAGTGCAAGAAAATTGTCCCAAACCTGCATATTAACTTGCCTGTCTACATCTCAGTATGAGCCTGTATCAAAGTACCAACAGCAAAGAATGACTTGGGCTTAAGGGTGGTTTCAGGCTACCTAGCTGGATCTTAAAATGGATGTTTAACTAATGAAAATGAGGTGTGCACTTTATACAAAATTGTTTAATCCCTGCATCTGGTATGAATATACCATCTGTAAAATACCGTGTGCTGTCCATGACCCTGTTTTAAGCAACATATAAGTGAGATGGAACAGTCTACAGCAACCCCAGCAAAGGGTAACTGTCTGGGAAGGGGACTCCATATAGAGTTTCAAAGCTCTCTATTGGTTTGTGAATGACCATGCCTAGGAATATTGGAATTTGTCTCTCTTGAAGGTGTTGCTCTTTGATTATCATCTTACAAATGTTCCATTTCCTACTATTTAGCCATCTTTACGTGTAGTCCTCGGCACATCAGTACCTTGTAACAAATATGCAAAAGTTATTAAGCTTTTCATTACATGTATGGGTTTACTACCTCTAAAAATATGAAAAGCAATTGTGCATAATGTGTCACATAAATTAAAAGCTGGAAAGGATTTAGACAAGTAATCTAAAGTGGTATTAGATAGCACAACTGCATATATAAAACACAAGGTTTGTGTTTCTCCTTATATACACGAGTAAAACAAGCCAAAATGAACCCTTAAAATAACATTGCTTCACTTTATTAAACTGAAAATGCATTCTTACAAAAGACACCCTGACAGCTTCAATATTAACTAGTATCTTCATGCCCAGACTACCAATCAATGTAGATACATTTGAAATTATTTCCTTCAAGTTGAGTTATCCACACTAAAATCGATGACCAGATGAATTATATGCCATCCAAACTACCGTCTTTATATACTATTAAAATTTTACTTTCCCATGTGCTCTACCCATTTTTATGTTAAAAAAACCCTAACAATCACAGCTATTCTTTGTGTTCTTTGGAGAGTATTTCCTCACAGGGGCATACCAAAATTTTCTCCTATGCTGTAGAGAATGAGAGCATTTTCTGAAGTGTAATCATCTCTGACAACACTGGTTGCTTTCACTCAATCCCAAAACAAATAACCTTTTATTACAAGATCTGAACCTGACAGAAATTCCAAGAAATTACAAAAATTTGGTACATTCACAAAAACAAATAAATCTGTTTCTATAGGTTCTGGAGACTTCTCAGGTAAGGGCTCAATATTTTACAGCATCAAGGACAAAACTATTGGCATCCACTTGACCCTCAGTACTCCTACTTATGGTTCCAGACCAAAACTATCCAAGCTGCATGAATTGTTTTCACGGCTTCTGAACACTCACCTCTCTCTAAGAGGCCTAGAGCTTCCAAAGTGGCAGATCATTCAACATGCACCATTTGTTCCACCCCTGCTGTGGATAAATCATAACATCAAAAAATCAACATTTAGACTAAAACTGCTGACAGTCCCTTACCTACAACATTTGGCATAACTGCAGTAACACAGTATAAGAGATTAACATTTCAAGCTTAGCACTGTTGATGAATCTGTACATTTCTGAATTAAGCCTGAAATTTCTTGGCCTACATTTTAAATTGTGTTGCCTCTGAAAGTGCTCCTTAGAGGAGGAAGAGCTAAGCTACACTGGTGCATGCACCAAATTGCTCTGCAAGACAAAGCTGTACTATTAGTGTAAATATATTCAGAGACCACCAGAGATAGAGGAAAATTGTACTACCTAAATCAAAAATATCTAAAAAACCTTATAATAAATAATTTTACTTCATGTGCAAATCAATTCTCTCTACTTAAATCAAGACATTTTATTTTGGCGTAACAGAAGATGCTTGGCAAAAGTAACTCAAGCAATTTGTTGTGCTGGGGTTTTTTTCCCCCTTTCAGTCTTGTCCAGGAAAATACATTTTGTGTCATGAATTCCATCATTCAACCTCCAATATTATATTTTCCTTTTCTTCCCACTGAAGTTCAAAATGAGCGTGGGATGTCAGGCACTTAGCACTGTGTATTGCAATGATGTGAGGTCTTTAGACAGACTATTACAAGTTCTTATCAGCACCACCATATGCTACAAGACAGAATGCACATAAATCTGTCAGCACACATAATTCTTGTTTTCCGATTAAAGAATTCCTTATACAGAAACCACACAAAATTCTTGTTTCCCGATTAAATAATATCTTATACAGGAACCACACTTACTTCTTTCCTCCAGCATTATGACCCTTAATTAATCTGCCAGAGAAAATAACAAACCAGTGTATTTGAAACAGGGACAACTTGATTTGCCCATGGACTATTTCAAACCAGTTTTCTGCATGCGATTTCATTGCCAGACTTGTAAAAATACTTCCATCTAAACATACCAAAATTTGGTAAGAGGATATTAAAAAATATCTAATATATATTTTTTTTTTCAAACTTGGGATTTTTAATGTGATTATGGAAGAAAAATATTCCTTCATTTTTAGTAATAATTTTATCATCAGTCCAATAAGGAATCTACCAACGAAAAAAAAGAAAACTCCTGTATACAGTGTGTGACAAAAACCCCTGTGTCTTTCCTAAATAGCATATGACTTATCTCTGAAGGGGAGAAAAAAAAGAAACAGTCTTTAATATAATTAAAATTATAATTTTAGGTTTTTTTCTTTCAGGGTAGGCATGTGAACTGGGAGTGGGGAACTCCACTGGTATTTATAATCAGAACTTTTCATAAGAAAAATTTTATTGTCAGGGTAGCTTGATGGTCTGAGACTATCAAATAAAGGTAATATCTTCTGTTATGTGTAAAAATATGATCTTAAAAACTATGTCAAAGATTAACACTGGATTCCCCAAGACTCTAAGCAGCTCATGGGTCATCAATGAAATTTAGACTTCAGAGGTGAGCAAAAATTGCTGTTGGAGTAATGAGCAAATCCCCAAACCAAAGAACAAGTATCTCACTTTCATAAAATATACTATTTATTGTAAATTAAGATATATCATAGAGTTGAAGACCAAAAAAGAAGAAGGAAGATGTAAATCATGTCAGAAAACATTAAACTACCTCAAATAGACACTGGAGTGATAAGGAAAAAAAAAAGAGGAGGAAAAAATTCATCACCAGCTTCACATACCTCCCTTTCTGGAATTGAGGATCCTGACAACTCACTGCAGTCCCACCCCGACCCATTAAGGATCAGAGATGCAACAAGAGGATGACCAGAAATCTTGATACAAGAATTTTAAACATATTAATAATGGGATCTATTTGATATTAATTTGGACGGTAACTGTTAGTATAATTTCAGCTGGACTAAACATAATATCTTTGTTTTGTCTTAGTAAAATCTGTTAGGATTTTAAGGCAACAAACAATAAATTTCCTTGTTTTACATTTCATATATATCCTCCTTTTTGTCCATAGAAAGATTTTTAGTTTAACAATTATGGCAGATAAGTTATACACAGGAATGTAATTTAAAGGATAAATAATGCTTTAATATGAAAACAATATACAAATCAGAAATTGGAGAACGTAAAAAATGTCCAGACATACAGACAGCATAGTGGTTTCCCAGTCATTAATTAGTCACTAGTCATGATGCAATGATACTCTGCAGAATAACTTCCTAAATTAACTTGGATAGTTAAAGTGACAAGATGATAAATCCAAGCTATGTTGATAAATACATATATTTTCCATACATGTGTGTATTTTGCCTGGGAAAACATTTACACATTCAAGAGGAAACAGCTGCTGACCTCGTAGGTACAAATTCCAACAAGTAATATCAGGAACAAGATCAATTAGGTCTTAGTGAAGAAATTAAAAAGAAAAGAAAGGAATATATTAATTGAACAAGATTACAGACAGGCAGCATGACAATGACAAGATGCCTTTTAAAGAGATATTGTTTGACAAAAAACTTAAATTATTATGCAAATCACGTTTGCATGCGTGATGCTTGCCAGAAGTTCATTTGACCTTATTTCCTTTCCTTAGTCCTGGAATAAAAACTAATTACAGCACGTAAGGGCAAATTAATGTATTTGAACCTTCTGCTACAGTTTTCTTGAAATTCACCTTTGTCACTCCTTGTACTGACATCTTTTCTGCCTTTAATAACTTCAACCTTACGTGATCCTTGAGGACCTGATTTATCTTTTCTTAGCTACTCTTAATAAAGATGGGAGCCATAGTGGCTGGTTACAGGGAACAAAGCAGCAAGCTCCAGACCAGGATTTACAGAGAGATGTTGTTTGTTGTCCCAGGAATTTCAGAAGTTAAACCTAAAGGTATTTGCACTGCAGTCTAGGCTAAAAGAGCAACAGATGATGTCACCTGCAGCATGTTATCACTGCTGTAAGTGGTTTAATGGCAATGTGCCTGCACATTTCCATACCAGATTTACTACAATAAGTAACTTTCAAGGTCTTCTTCTCTTAATTGCTCATTGATTACTCACTATTCTTTACAATGAGAACCCCTGAGTTTAATTGGAATCAATGGTGACAAATGGTGTACGGTCCCAAACCCTTACTCCTGACTTAATTGGAGAGATACACACTTCCAGTTTTAATTGTAAGTATTAAATACTACCTCAATTGTTTTGCTATTGTGGTTTACAGCAACACTCAGTCCTTAACTGTTTTGATATTTGGTCTGAACTGCACTGAACTGCGTTGAACTGCATTGCTTCAAAATGTTTTGTTTATTTGCTCTTTAACACAAAAGTGTTCTTCTCATGTCTTTCAGAACACGCTTGCACCTTTCTATCTGAGAAGGTCATCATCCTGTGTTCCACATGCACATTTTAATATCAAAGCAAAGTAGTGGTTATTTTCAGTGTTCAGCAAAAGCAACAGACCTCATCTAAACCAGTGGAAATAGGCTTCCATCATGCATGTCCATATTACCTTCTAGCTTAGGAAAGGTTAATATAAAATATGCTGTAGTTGAAGATGCAGGAGATCCAATTACGAGGAAAAAGCAGATTACTAGACTAGGTACATCTATGCACATCAATAAGGCAAATACATTTTTAGACAGGTGTGCACTGAAGCAATTATATTCTAATTATAGACCTACAAATTTTTTATCACACTTAATTTAACACATGACGTAACCTATTACAGAGGACTACAATTATAAAATGTTTAGCGCTGTTTTACTAGTAGGAAATAAAAAGCATTTCTGCAGTGTATCTATACTGATTTTAGGCTTATTTTACAGTCATCTAGGAAAAGTAGAAGATAAGTCTTGGAAGATTCATTGGAGTGAAGCAAAATAATACCGGTTAAAATCATCAGGTTCTCACATCATGTCAGAGCTTCTAAATCCAAATTTTTAAACTATAATAAATGATAGAATTATGAGTTTAAGATATGTCTGATATTTGATCCTTGGTGCTATATAAAATAAAATTCATTAATACCAGAGAGCTAACATACAGCAGTATTTCTGCTTAATAAACAGTGACTTTGAAGGACCCTCCTCAGTTTAACAGTTCACTTACATTGATTATGCCAAGATTTTCTTTTTAGCCACTTTAACTCAGATATTCGATACAACATTTTGGCTATTATACTTTATTGCTTTAAATTATTCAGGAAAGGGAGTACAAGGGCAGACAGATAAAGTCTTTTTGTTCTTGCTATAAGTAACACAGTATATTGTCTTCCCCTCTGCCCTACTTTCTTTCTCCCCCTCCAATTTTCATTTTGATGCTCTTTAGTTGATCATAGTCTGATTTCAATATTTAGTCCTTTTTTACTGAAGTCCTTTAAACCAAATAAGTAGAGAAAGAAGAGTAATTCTCTCCTAGACAGAAGAGTCTAAAGCAATGCAGAACACATTAAGATATCTTGGAGTTTGAGATCCAGTTTTGGTCACCTGCATTAGTCAAAATGAGGTTTGGATCTTTACAAGGTAGCATCTCACAGCTAAGAAAGTTGCAGATATGGAATATCGTTACATGGAGCAAAATATATCAAAAAATACAACAGTTATTTCTAAAATGTCATTATAATTTTTATAATACCATATATTGGTAGGAAATTTAGGATGCCTACTTTAGATGTACTGTAAATGCAGGCACTTTTCTTCTCCATTGACAGAACTTTCAAATTATTGATGCATGAGCTTAAGCCCCTGAATTGCCCTTTTAGGACACTTTTTTTAATGTGTCCATATTATGGTTCCTACCAGAGGCAGGCAGCATCTATGATAATGAAGTTCAAAAGGTCTTTACACACTTTATAACAGAGTTCTCAAGTCGAGCCCAGCTTGGCACTAGGCTGAAAAGCTGTGGCAGAAATAAAACTTGTGTGTTTAGATTACCCATTTGATTGAACAAAGCTTATTCCCATTTTATCCTAGGAAAATGCCATCTCCTCCTCTGTATATCTCCTCCTGGAACACGTGGGACACTTAGGATGTCTAAAATTACTTAAGAAGAAGGTTAGGGAATGTAAAGTCAGGGTAATATGGAGTAAAATGTTCCCTGTTTNATAAACAGTCACATCTCCTGTATGAAGTTTAGAACACCCAAACTCTTTATGTCATAGTGCCCTAACAAAAAAAGCAACTAAAGTATCAGTTTCCTAGTGCAGGAAGTTAAAGTTGTCATCTAAAACTTGTTATTAAAATTTGTGATATAATGAAGTTAAGTCTTTCTGTAAGAACTCTTGGACACAGATTATTACCTTAATTATTGATATAATTTCTAATGAGGGAATTCTATCATTCTGAGTCATTCTCAGTTTCAAATTACACATAAATGTTGAATCTTGCAGCTTGGTATTTTGAATTCTATGTCACACATTAAGATATTTTAACATAGCTACTCAAGTGAGCAAGGGGCTAAGAGCCGGAAAACTTGGCTTATCACCTTTTATAGTAGAAAATCTATACAGCGTAACAGGAATTTATGGGAGACTTTTAACTTTCTTTAACGTTATGAAACTCAACAGTACATATACTTTGCAGTATTCTTTGAATGTTAACCTCTTTAGGGCTCTTTCATTATCTTGAAAGACACAGAGAAGCTTAAAAAAGTCTTTTGTCCACAGGGGAAGATGGAGATTCTGAAGGACAGTCTTGCAGCCCCTTTTTTTTTTGTCCTAGGACTGCTGCTGTGTCTGGAACACACAACACCAAGGTAGACAACTCTGATCGAATTCACATAGCCTAAATTCCACAAGAGCACAAAACCCAGAGTATTATTCAGCAGTTTATGGGTCTTTGCATTTATACATATCCAATGCTTAAGGATTCCCTTCACCATCCAGTGAAAAAAAATAACATGCATAATAAATACACATCCATACTGAATTGTACCTTCCTACTGAAACCACGACTGTCTCACTGGCAGAATCATTAATGGAATTGAAAACAAAAGTGTACATACTTTCTTAAAAAGGAGAGACAAATGACAGCTGCATGGCAGCGACATGTTAGAATGTGAAGAACGTATCTGGTCCTAGAAATAGTTCTATGGATTGGACCAAACATTTACAGAACAACAAAATTATTATATCTTTTTAGTATTTAGGCAA